>QEOT01008139.1:106037-165028 GCA_003123785.1 Pterocarya stenoptera
ACAGCCATCTCCGAAGCCACGCAACACCACTGCTTCCTCCGTGCATCACTGCCCAGCTCCACCTGCCTTCCACCACCAAGCTCCTCCGCAGCCACTAGCAGCTCCTCCAGCACTTCCACGTTCTCCATGCAGCAGCTGCAGCTCGTCCGACTCCACGGTGCAGTGCTCCTCTGCCATCTGCCACCCTCGCTGCATACGGGAAGAGGAAGAAACGAAGACGAAATGGCACGCACGCTGCAGGCGAAGGGCACTGGCTGAAAAGGGAAGAAAGAAAAGAAAAGGAACTCACGCACGCACGCTGGAATCAGAGGAAGAGAAAAAAAAAAAGGAACCAGAAGAAACGAAAAGAAGAAGAAGAAGGAGAAGGAAGAAAACGGACGAAGGCTACGGAAGAAAAGAGAAGAACTGGAAGCACGGGCCGAAATGGAAAGCAGAGGAAGAAGAGGAAAAAAAAGAAAAAGAAAGAAGCTGCCGATGCCGAAAGCAGGGAAGGAAAGAAAGAAAAGAAAAAAAGAAGAAGAAGAAAGCAGACGGGCCGACCAGAGAAAGAAAAGAAAAAATAATAGAAGAAGAGAAGCATGCGGATAAAAAGTTGGACGGAATAGAAAGAAAAAGAAAAGAAAAGAAAAGAAGACACATGTACTGCAACAGACAACACAGAAAACAAAAGAAAAGAAAAGAAAGAAAGAGAAGGAGTGGGCGACGATGCACATGGGACATCCAGTCATATACAACGCAGCACAGTTCTTTTTGAAGCCTATAAAAGGGTTTTAGATGAACGAAGAATGAGAGCAGATGTTAGAGAGTTGGGGAAGTCAGTAAGAATTAGTGTGAGATGTTAGAGAGATTTTAGTGTGAAATTAGAGTGAAAATTCAGAAAAAATAGTGGGAAGTTTTTTTTCAGTCAGTTTTTATTTTTCAAATGTTAGTTTTGCGTAATTCATTTATCATTTCATAAATCAGTTTTAATTTATAGTGCAATAAATTTTATTTTTGTAAGTCTTTATTTTCAGTTTTGAGTTTGTTTAGTGAGTAAATTTTCAGTCCTTTTTTTTTATAAATGTTGAGAGCCCATTTTATTTTTGAGAGTTTACTTTAATTGGAAGTTCAGATTTTTGGGTTGGAGAACACAGTCTCCATTTCCAAACATCAGATTTATTCCTTACATTAGAACTCAGATTTTTGGGTTGGAGAACGCAGTCTCCATTCCCAAACATCAAGTTTATTCCTTACAATTCATGTCCTTACTTAATTTAATTTCCTGTCATTTAATTTCCTCGCACTTTTAATTCCTGCACTTTTATTTTACTGTTATTTATTTTCTACACTTTTATTTTATGCAATTTAATTTTATGTCATTTAATTTCCTGCACTTTTATTTTCTTGTCATTTAATTTTATGTCATTTATTTTTCTACACTTTTATTTTCTGCTTTAAATTTCTGCAATTTAATTTTCTGTCATTTAATTTCTGGCACTTTAAATTACCGCTATTTAATTTCCCTGCACTTTTAATTTCCAGCAATTTTAAGTTACTGTCTTGTATTTTAATTTCTTTTACTTTTCATCATCCACTCAAAACCAACAATCATGAATCTAGTCCATGACTAGTAAATTTTTATTTCCATTGTATTCTCACATTCATTGCACATATCATCACTTTAATTTTATTCTCTAATCGTAAATATTTTCACTACTTTCATGAGTTTGATTTTTAAGCATTTTCCCTGAGGAGACGATCTAGGAATTTATTCCTAATTATTATGCGACATACTCCTGCACTTGGGATAGCCTTTGTGCTGCTCATTTTTGAGTGAGTCAACGGTTTTTCTCAAATATTTAAAAATTTTGTACAGTGCCTTCCAATGAGAATCATCAGGCCTACTAGTACGTCTGTTAAGTCTACTCATAGCATATGAAATATCAGGGCTAGTAGAATTAGCAATATACAATAACATATCAATAATCTGAGAATATCTCAATTGTGACACAGGATTTCTAATATTCTTACTTAAATGTAAAGTTGTGACACAGGATTTCTAATATTCTTACTTAAATGTAAAGTTGTAAACAAGGATGAAGAGGAGTACTAGTAAGTTTGCATTTGAATCTCTCAAACTTTTTAAGAATTCTTTCAATATAATGAGATTGATTTATGTTAATATCATTACGAGATCTCGTTAATTTAATAATACCAAGAATTACTTGTGCCCCTCCCATGTATTTCATGTCCAAATTCTTAGATAGAAAGTTTTAACATCAAAAACAATATCTATATTGATACCAAATATGAGAATATCATCAACGTAAAGAAATAGCATTACGCATCCACTATCAACTATTTTAATATATAAACACTTATTAGATTCATATATCTTGAAATCATAAGATAAATTATTTCATCAAATTTTTGGTGTCATTGTTTAAGGGCTTGCTTTAAATTATAGAGAGATTTAATAAGTTTACAAATTTTTTTTCCTGTCCTAGAACCACAAACCCTTCTGGTTGATCCATGTATATCTCTTCTTCTAGATTGCCATTAAGAAATGTGGTATTTACGTCTATTTAGTGAACCTCAAGTTTATAGATCACTGCTAAAACAATTAGAACATAAATTGTAATTATTCTAGTAAAAAGAGAATACGTATCAAAATAATTGATACCCTCTCTTTGTGTAAAGTCCTTTGTAACCTACCTAACTTTAAATGTATCAACAGTACCATTAGGTCTCAACTTCATTTTAAAAATCAACTTATATCTAATGGTTTTACATCCAAGAGGAAGATCATATAAGTTCTAGGTGCCATTAGTATGAAGAGATTCCATCTCATTATTTATCGCTTCTTTCCAGAAAACAGAATCAATGGAAATCATGGCATCCTTGAAAGTCAAAGGTTCTTCTTTCACAAAATAAGTATAAAAATCAGGTCCAAAATCATTTTCCTTTCTCACGCATTTTCTTCTTCTAAGTTCAATTTCTAATCTAGATAAACTATCAGGATTAGACAAAATGATAGGTTGATTGCTGGTGGAATGAAAACTTAATTTAAGTAAAGACTTTTCTACTTTGTTTTTAAAAGGAAATAGATTTTCAAAAAATGTTGTATCACTAGACTCCATGATGGTGTTAGGATCAATACCTTAAACTTCTGATTTGATAATCAAAAACTTGTATGCAAAACTATGCCTAGCATACCTAATTAATATTGCATCTAGTGTGTTGAGATCTAATTTCATTTTCTTAATTTTTGAAACATTAACATTTGCAAGATAACCTCAAACTCTAAAGAACTTAATATTAGGTATTTTGCCCTTTCAGAGTTTATGCGGTGTCTTATCAGATCTCTTGAATGGTACTCTATTCAAGACAAAACAATATGCAACTATTGATTCCCCACACCATTGCTCAGGTAGTCTAGAATTAGAGAGCATGCATTAGACCATGTCTACAAGGATTCTATTTTTTCTTTTAAAAATACAAGTAGATTGAGGAGAATATGAAACAATTTTCTCATGTATACAATTATTCTCACAGTATTGAATCAAATGATTAGAGGAGTATTCACCTCCTCTATCAAACCTGATAATTCTAATATTTCTCTCCAATTGATTTTCAACTTCAGTTTTATAGACGACAAATTTACTAAAAGATTTATCTTTTATTTTCATCAAGTAAACATAACAAAATTTGGACATATCATCTATAAAAGTAATGAAGTATTTATTAACACTTTTAGAAAAGATACCATTTAAATAACAATTATCACTATGAATTAATTCAAGTAGTGATGAATTTCTTATAATATATTTAAATGCCTTTCTAAGCTGTTTCGATTGAACACATATTAAACATTTTTCATCCAAATCAACAGAAACTTTAGGAATAATCTCTAATTCATCATTCTTTTAACATTATGATAATTAACATAACCTAATCTAGTATGCCATATTGAAGAGAAACATGTAGAAAAAGTAAATTTATTATTAGAATCAAATTTGTCTACTACAATGTTCTGAACATTTATTATAAACAAATCATCACTCACATAACATTTTCTCACAAATGACATATATTTAGTTACAATAATTTTATTGGATTGAAATAACAATGTATAGTCTGCCCCACAAAGTAAAAATCCACTAATTAGGTTCCTCCTCGCCTCTGACACGTAAACACTTCTTTTAATAGAAGAGTATTTCCAAACGTTAGTTTGAGTTAAATTTTTCTTACTCCAAATACTTGTGCAGAGGTGGAGTTTTCTGTTGTCACTTTCATACCACTTGTTTCCTGATATGTTGAAAAAATTTTACTGTTAGAAATGACATGTACATTGGCTCATGTGTCTACTATTCAATCAGTAGCATTACAAGCTAGATAAACTTGGAAACTTATGGTTATGTATCGTTCATAGGTTCCAACAGAGTCGATCTCGAAAAGCACCATATAAGCCTGTGGGTTAAGCGATCTTGGTTGTTCGTTACCTTGGGTTTTGCTCTTTTTATAGTGACAATTGTTTGCCAAGTGACCCGATTTATTACAGTTAAAATAAATGGGTCTCTTATTATCTTTGTTGATATAGGACTTTGATTTCAAATTATTCTCATAATTAGTTTTACCTTATTGAATTTAGACTTATGGTGTAATGGGTTCGTATGTGTTTTATGACCTTCTACAATATTTACTTTAGACTTGAAATCAGACACCAATGGTGGGATAGTTTCATTTTTCAAGTGTTGTTCTTGGATCCTAATGATAGAAATCAAGGTTTCCATGGTCATATATTCAATATTGTGTTTAAGAGATTCACCAAATTATTCCATGAAGGAGGCAACTTATCTATTGTATAAGCAACTTGGAGAAGCACGATAATACACATTCCCCGTTAGCCCAATTAATGGTAAATGAT
The DNA here is from genome assembly GCA_003123785.1 of Pterocarya stenoptera. Lineage (NCBI taxonomy): Eukaryota > Viridiplantae > Streptophyta > Magnoliopsida > Fagales > Juglandaceae > Pterocarya > Pterocarya stenoptera. The sequence continues at coordinate 110,944 of QEOT01008139.1, forward strand.
AGTTAACTCATGGGTTTGCTCTACTACAGATTTGGAATAACCCATATTAAAGCTAATAAATTTGCTTGCAGTATATTTATCCATTCTGGCATCTTGTACACCATATTTCTTATCAAAGGCATTCCAAATATCTGTAGCAGATTTAATGTGTATGTAAACATCAAAAAGTATATTACTTAAATAATTACTACATATACATAAATTATATTTTTCTTCATATGTTTGCAATTAAATAGTACATACAGGCTCATGTAAATCATCAGAAGGAGGATTATTTTCAATAACAAAATATAATTCAATCATTGTAAGAAAAATTTTCATCTTTTCTTAACAATGCTTACAATTGACTCCTCAAAATTTCTCAGGTGCAATGGGTTCATTTGAAGTCATGGTGGCAACCAATCAATTAAAATACACCTCTAGTTTAACAAAGAGAATTCTTACTCTAAGATTATTGAAAATATTTTGAATTATAAATTATATATGTGTAAACACTTTTTAAACTAGATAATATGTAAAATAACAAGAAAAAAATAAAACAGAGAACTCGGTATTGAGATACGTTGTGATGGACATATTTCTTAGAGTAAATTTTGCCACTTCTAAATTCAAACATGATATAGACTTTTTGACAGTTTACTCCCAAGATACAATAACATCGGTTCCCGTTAATCTCTTTGTCGATGCACACAAAAGGAGATTCTCAAACCCGATATAAAATAGTCAAAGCCCAATGAAAGAAAGACAAAAAAAAAAAAGGAAGTGTTTCTCTAAGTTTTGTAGAGATTTTTGAGTGAATAAATTTGTGGATGAAATTTCCTATTTATAAAGAATGAAAGAGCACTTGTGAAAAGTCACAATTGAAATGAAATGACACTTATGGAAAGCCACAACTTATATATTGAAAATATTTCTAATTCACCAAAAAACACAACCCTTTGTTTGGTTAGCAAGCGGTTAAGACTTCTATCTCCAAGAGATATGTACTGGTTTAAGTTACCATAACAATTTTTCATTTAAATCTAGACAATCGAACTGAAACATTGAACAATGGTAATGGTTCACATTATTTTTTAGTTAACATTAAATGTTTTAATCATTTTTAAGTTTAAAAACCAATAGAACTAGCCAAATGCAACAACCTAGACACTAGATCTAACAATGTCGGCGCCAACTCCAACCACATTGGAGCTAGTTCCCACCATATTTAGTCATGCTAGTGCCGGTTATGGACAGACTACTATTGATTCTAGACATGCGGACTATAGGTGGCATTATGTAATACGAACCATAAATTCAACATGAACATGACATAAAATAAACAGATTTGGATTTAATATAAATAGGTTTCAGTCAAAATGGATTGATTGAATAAGCTACGATTAACTAATAGGTCAGTTGCAGATGCGAAACCTGCAATCAACTAGTATAATATGAATAAAAGTAGGTGTATAGTATAGAGATGATAAATAGAATTGTTCTTATCTATCTATTAATGTTTATAAAACATGTAATCGAATCACAAATTACAACATCTCAATTTTAATTTTTCTTAAAAATATTTACTTAAGTTCTTTACTAAAAATATGAAACAAAATTCTATTATAAAAATTTGTTTTTATCTAAAAATGTAAATGAAAAAAAAAAGTTAATGCCACCAATATTGTGAACAAGTTCTAGCCACCACAAGTAGCCTAGTTTGAGCCATCATGTGTTGTAAAAATTTTTATCACTTATGGTGCCAATCACCACCACGGTGGCATTTAACCGATTCATTTTTTTTATTTTTTTATTTTTTTAAAATAAAACCATTTTTATTATAAATATCAATTTTTAAAAAAATGATTTTAATTAAAGGTAGAGAATAAAAAATAAAATTGACAAGATTGCATATGATTCAACATGTTTTTGGTTAATGTTAAATAGATTGAAGAATTAAATAGAGAGTCGTGTTTATGATAAGCTCATACTATAAAAAAAAATTATTTATAAAAAATGAATAATTGGCCAACAACCCTCTTGTGCTTTACCCTATTTTAGATTCAGCCTCCCACATTTTTTTAAAGGAATAATGCCTCGTGCTATTTGTTATTTTGAATTGGATCATTTTCTCCATTGATAATGAATTGCTTATGTGACCTATTACACGTGGATGTACTTATGCCATATATATCAATATATACTTGGATTTGACCTTCAATATTGAAAATACCCTAATGTATCATTAACACCTACAACATAACTACGGTTGAACAATTAAATCAAGTTTTGTACCCGACCCAACTTTTCAAATCAACCCTACCCAATTTAACAAACCCAAAACAGAAAACGTGTGAAGGGTTCTGCTTCTGATTTGTTCCATTTGAAAGGGGTTTGGGATCGGGTAATTACCTGATACCTGTAAAATGGTAAATATACGGTATATCTATTTGCAACAACGCCATTTTGGATGTTTGTTTGAACTTAGCCTTCATTTTTCCATAATCGAGTCTCCTTCTAGCGTCTCCCAACTCCCAAGTCCAATTTTTGTTCTTCGATTCTTCACTGTCTCCCAAATTCCAACTCCGTCGCTCTCTTAAACTCAGTCTCAACTCTCGCAGCTCCAACCTCCGCTACTGTAACACCCCCCTAAAAGGCCCCTTAAGACCTACCATTAGCTCCTTTAATCTCAATTAGCTTTTTGGGTTATATATATTTGATTATTCTTAGCATTAGAATCATACTTTAAACGTAGTTAGAAGTATTGGAAAAGTTTTTAATACATTATTACAGTTTAATTACCATAGGACCATTAGTGAAGTGACATTTGGAGTTACTTTTGGACTAAGAAAGAGATTGCATATGGGTAGTTTTAGAATTAAGCCCAAGAGTGTCTTTGGAGTTGTACTAGGTCAAGAGTATGAGTCTTAAAGCCTAGACCCATTAGAATTTATGGTGTAAAAGGCATTTCTTGAGGAGAATTAAGATTTAGGCCCAAGCGTGAGAAGGACATTAAGCCTTTGGGCTAAAGTTGGTGTTAATAAAGACCTTAGGCACAATCTTGAAAAGACATAATTTTCGGGCCCAATCTTGGTTGATCCTTGAAGCCCTTATTAAGTCCTCAAATCTGGATCTAAAACCCACTCTTTAATCTACACCAAAAGCCCACATCAAAGCATTTACACAAAAGGCCCCTCAAGCCCAACAAGGCCCAAAAGCCTTTCCTTCAAATTTTTACACTTCTATTTGAAACACACATGCACCATACCATTGGCTTCCCCCAGGCCCATATTGTACCTCACGCCGCTAAGAATTTCTAAGGACCTAAATTAAGTTTTGAACTTGAGTTAAGAACATTAATCAATTTACATATGATTAGTGATCTCTAAACAATAATTTTAACCTTAATTTCATTTTTTTTATTATTTTTCACTTTTTCTATCCGAACCCTATTATGTTTATTATTTTTTCATCATTTTAGACTAAATTAGAATAGTAGTCTTGATCCAACACATGTCATTAGAGGCAAAGACATGTCATTGCCCAAAACATCGCAATTGGCACCTTGATGCATCACTTGGTGCATTATACCAATTCAACCCCATGCCCGTGCCAATTACACCTTTTTCTCAAGGGTATATTTATCTTTTAACCCCTCACATTAGCCCCTTTAGTTTAGTTGGAGTGTTGGTCATTTTGGCTTCAAGGAACCAAATCACAAAGAGCCAATTGGTTCCATTAGAATTATAGTTAAAGCCAAACCAAATGACTTGTGTTTGGTTTCATTTCTGCACTTGGCTGAACCACCACCAGATGTCACCTCCCTCCCACTCCAATCCCCAAGAGCCCCTCCAATCATCATGGTGAGTCTTGACTCAAGTCACCCCAAGTGGAGCCAAAAATCGATTGGCTTTTGTGCAAAGCATCACTCGGCAACCACCCCACATCACCCTCTTCACTAGACCGCACACTCATCATCAATTGGCAGCCAATTTCTTTACCTTCCACCACCTAAAAATGGCATCAAAGAGTGTCATTATATGTGACAACGCGGATTTTGCCAAGTCCTCACCTATTACTTTCATTATGTTTAGTCTTGGCCCATTTAGTTATCTGTCCAAGTTTTTACAACAGGGGCTTTGCCCATCTTAGAGAAGACGCGCCTAGGCCCACTAGAGGCCTATAATGGGCTAGTGAAAGTCGGCCACTAAGGGCCTTAGGTTTAGGGAAAAACCATAATTAGGGTTTTGGCATAGGAAGCGTCTACTTGGAAGAGGAAAAAGCTTTTTAACTTTCCTAAGAATTCCCATCATTAGGAACCTAGGGAAGAAGCACCTTGGTTATCACATTTATGCCATTTGGAAAACATGCTTGAAGGTTTCTAGAAGAAGCTAAGGAGATGGAAGAGGATGTAGGGTTTGCCACACACCTAGGGCACACACCCATTTCACCTACCCACATGCCACATGTCTCAGATGCACATCTCATGTCTGGATACATTGAACTTAGATGTAAAAATGGATGAGAAAAATGAGAGGACATATGGATTTTGATAACCCCAATAGACTACACAAGCAGCCCATGAAATTTTGGTGAGTTCCAAGGAGTTGTGCACGCTAGCCATGAAAATGCCACCTAATTTTTACACTTGTCACACACAAGAAGAGGTGTGAGACTTTCTAGAAGAAACCAATCATGGGTAATAGGAAGGGACGCTTAGAACCAAAACAACTCTTAGTCCCTAGATGCCTCGGACATCGCCCCCACCACACACAATCACCATTTTCCTTTGCCACTTGTCATGCATTAAGAGTTTCTAGAAGGAAAGGCACATGAGAGATGTCAAGAGTCACCTAAATAAGTTCCCAAGAGGCCTTAGGATTTCACTCGAGGAGCTTCATGCCTACCTAGGGAAGACCAACCAACACTTAGCCAAGTGTCATATATGCACACAGATTGAGACTTTCTAGAGGGAGGCAACACATGGAAAAAAGGAAAAAACGCATGGGAAAAAGAAATGCGCATGGGGAACACACAGATATCCCCTACATGCCACTTGACACATGGCAAGCATGCACACATCTGTAAGGCTTAAAACTACATTTAGGATTTATCAAATGATGATTATGCCCCTGAAATTCATTGAACCTAGACCACATAAAGGAGCACACCCAAGGAGCCTTTTAGGATTTCAGATTTTGACAAGATATAATGCTACATGTCAATCATGCAAAGGATCTTTTGGACTTCCCAAGAAGAGGCAATGATGAAGAAGAAAGAATGGAGGGGCTTTGATACATGGCGCCCATGCAAGGATATTCTTAGATTTTCTAGGAAAGTAATGATGAGGAAGATGAAGAAGATTTTGAATTTTCAAGGACCCACGCCATTTGGCAAGATAATTTTTTATAAAAACACTTTTAGAATTTGTGTACCCTATATCCTAGCCTAGTACGTCACTTGTCCCACATGCATCAACTAGCGCATCACTTGTTTCACATGCATCAGCTAATGCGCCACTTGTCCAACATGCATTGACTAAAGACCTGTCATATGCCACTTGTCCAACATGCAACGGCTAAATACCTACCATACGCCACTTTTCCAACATGCAATAGTCAAAATCTAAGGCCATCCATTTGGCAATCAAGCTGAAGCAAAAAGAAAGAGAGTTTGAGTTATTTTTAATATAAAAACACCAATTTATCTTATGATTTGAAGGTTTTACACGAAAATCACTCACTCACTCTTCTCTTCTTTTCCTCTCTATTCACGCACACACCTAAAGCTTCAGCTGCACCACATTCGAATCAAAAGTATAACACAAAACAATGGTGAAAATCAAGAGCTGTTGATTAGAATAGTGTAAACCAAGCCTCCTTTTCAAGATTTTTGAATTGGTGAGTAATCTTCCTTTATATATTTTCTTAATAGATGTTAGAGGATTGTGTTACTATTTTAGTGGAAACTTTTTCTAAAAGAAAGAAGTTGATTTATGATTTCTTTGATGACTATGAGTTTTGGGTGACAACAATGCATTTGGTGTTGTTAGCCGAGTTTAAGTTTGACAAAAACTGAATTTTTATGCTATGGCTTTCATGGTGTATACAGATCTTGTATAATCTTGAAACAAAGTTGCTGGTTGGATGAAAGGTTTTTGCACGAAATTCAAGATTTTAAGGTTTATAATGCCATCTAGAGTCAATAATACATGTCATGATTAACATCCTGATGATTGAGTGTTGTTTTGAGGTTGACAATAATCGTATTTTTATGGATAATGTAATACTTAAGGACTTAGAATAGGTTTGGAAATGATTTGCTTAGTTCTAATCTATGGAGAAATCAAGATGTAAGAATTTTATACGTTTAGAACTATCAAAATGCATGTCTCGGGTTTTCTCTCTAAAGGTATGTTGGTTTATATGGACTCGATATCCCATAATGTGATCTTGATCATAACCACGTTTAGAAAAACTTTAGATGCTTTGATGTTTTAAGAATCACAAGTACAAAAGAAGCAAAATACCTTCAATAAAGTCTCGGGTTTTAAGGTTTGATGACCAAACATGTATTGGATGGTGTTTTCTCTTAGATTTGGTCATAGGTCACATGAGTCAAAAGGATGAACACACTTTGAAATTCTGTCCTAAAGTTAGATCAAGTACTTAATTTCAGGTAAGGTGATCAAGTATGCCATTAGGTCAAGTGTAATGAATGATTTTAGGTTTCTTCTAATGAGGTATTTTATGTGATAAGATGATTGAGTAAACATATTTTGAGGTTGGAAATGGGTCTAGAATGAATACTAAACGAAGTTGTTAAGTTTGAAAAGATTCAGGATTTGATGGTTATGTTGAAAGTTTAAAACTTAATGTTCAATGTTTTAGAGCCAAGGGGCTAAAATGAAACTCTTGTTAGGTTTTATAAGTTTAGAATTTTATAAGTTTATGTTTCAATTTAGAATCTCTCTAATATTAGTACGCTTTTATTTTAGCCCATGAAGATTATACTCTTTTTAAGTAAGGAAAAGTTTGTAAGTAGACTCTCAATCTACTTTGAATAATATTTGCATATATTGTGTGAACGTTTCATTTCTTGTTGCTATTGTATATACTTGTTGATTTATGATAATCTTTTTATTGTAATCTGATTCACATGATGATCTTGCCATGCTTACTTGTTATGATATTTTTGGATATGCTTGGAGGTAGTGGTTCAAGTTGTTGATTATAACATGTTGTTGTAAGTTTAAATTATTCAGCCATGTCTATATATATGTGCTTGGGTTTAAACATTGCTATTCCATTTTGGTATGTGTTGTGTGCTTTGTCTATGTGGTAAATTGAGAATTTGAATGTTCTAATGTTTTCAGGCCTTAACCTGAGATGTTCAATGTTTGACTACAGGATTACATGACTTACGACATTTACATGTTCATATGGTCCATGAAAAGAGAAGTGTAACAAGTGTAATGTCACATGCATTTGGGTTGCATATTGTTTTCAAAGAAAAGAGTTTATACATATTTTATCACGACCTCAAATGTTAGGACGGAGAAATGTGCTGGTGGAACTTCTCTATCTATTTTGGAGTCTTTAAAAATAGAGTAGTAACCATTAGGTTGACAAATTTCTGTCGGTGGACCTCGAAAAGATCATTTTGGAAAGGTGCAACACAATGAAAATACGGTGAATGCAAAATATGCGAGCTACCACATTATATTATATATGTTGTGAATGCAAAATATACGAATTGCTGTATAAGTTAAAGATTATGACGTAGTCACCACAGTCAAGTGGGCCATTGGATAATGCAGTAACTAACAGAGAACCAACAGTGCATGGGGGAGCCATGAGGTATCTAACTATCTGTTACAAGAAGTGAACAAGGCAATGAACTAAAAAATATGTTACATGCATATTATTTAATGTGCAAGATGGAAAATATGTTTTATTGAAAAGTCAAAGGATCTCCGTTGCATGTTTTTGAAAAAGTCAAATTGCATAAGCTAAGTTTTTGTGTCAAGTACATGTCCATGCATTCATCTCATGGTTTGCCTTTATATACCTATGTTATATGTTGTATATTGTTTATTTACTTACTGAGATTTCTCAAAATCTCACCGTGGTAGTTTCTACTACTATTTTCAATCCGGAATGATAGAACCTTTAGCAAGACCAGAGTAGCGGGTCTAGAGATGATCAAGGCTAAGGAGAAGCTCAACTAGAAGAAAAGAACGGATTTAGTCATAATCGACTTGGAGATAGTTGAGATTAGAAAGATGCTTTAATGATTTTTTTTGTTAAGGCCTTTTTAGACAATACTACTTATGTTAAAGTGAAACAAGGAGTGATACTCCATTACTAAGAACTGTGATTTAAAGTTATGAACAAAGAAGTTGGGATATTAGTTTTATTTATATACAACATTTAAATGACTTATTCTGCTGTAATTTATTGCATATTGCTAGAATATAATATATACATTACATCTTAACTGTCATGTACGGGGATATGTAGCTTTGAGTTACATGTTTCGACGCTTTAGTCACCTTCTAATCCTAAGCGGGGGTTGAGGGTGTCACAAAGGGTGATGCAGTTTTGGGTGGCTGTTTGGAGTCCCATCCATGTACTATTTTGGGTTGACATATCATCCATACGACAACCTTAGGTGGTGGGGGAAATTTCCTCAAGAAACTTTGCATTGATGGTGTTTTTTATGGACCTTAATCGAATGGGCATCACTTTACGGTATAAAGAGGGTTTGGTTTGGAGTTTCGGTTTCTATCAAGCCCAATTTTAGTTTTTCTTGGCCCAATAAAATTACCAAGATATAAAAGAATAAATGAGAGTTTAATAGCATGTATTTAAGTGGTTAATAGCAGATAAAAGTGATTTAATCAAGAGATTAAATCACTTAATCTAAAATCGAGTGGTTTAAGGTTTGAGAAACTATTTAGGGTTTTGGTTTCCTCCAAGGGTTTTAGGGTTTCAATTGGATTCAAATGGTTTGAGGTTTCACTGGGGTTAAACCCTTTTTTGGTTGACCACAAAGTGTTTACTTAGATAGAGTAGTGTTTGGCTTAGGTGACATAATCACAAGGCTTGATTTTGTCTTTCATTCCTCCACATTTCATCTCATGGTTTCTCTTAGTGCCAAGTGCCCTATACTATTTATCAAGTGTGGCTAGGATATTGTCAAGTGTCCACTAAAAATTCCTTAAGGCTATTTTGGACAATTCATAAAGCGATTTGACAATCATCTGAATAGGATGACACATGGTGCTATTCTTGGTGTTACATTCACCCAAAAAATTGTAAAAATAAATATTGCACCATAAAATCTTAAATAATCATACGAGTCTAATGGTGCAATTCGCTTCACAAAATTTGACTCCTAAGTGCCCTCGAATAAATGATAAGGAGTTTTAAAGCACTTTTCATCCAAAAATATATATTATTGTACCGTAAAATCGTAAATAATCATATGAGACTAATAATTAAATTGGTTTAAGTAAAAGAAGTTTAAGTTAATGGTAATTTTATGCAATTTCAGTATTTAATGTTTTTATGTAAATGAAAAGAAAATGGCTTAAAGTTTTGGATGCATGTAGGTTGTTATTTGACAAGCATATGAATGAACTGCATGAAATGAAAATGACATGGAGTCCATGTAAGTATTATATTCATACTCTTATAGAGTTTTCTAAATGATATGAAATACTTTTATGAGAAAAATGTCTTTTTATGCAATGGAAGAAAATGAAGATATTTTAAAAATGAAATGATGTTTTATGAATCGATGCTAATGTAACAATGTTTTGAGGTATCTATATGTAGTGACATTTCTTTGACAACTCTTTTTATGCACCATAAGAATAATTGAATGCATGATGAAATTGATGCTATATGTAGTACTTACTTTCTTTATGCTCCGTGAAATGAAATGATGATGTTTATACTTAATGTTTCAAAATGCTATTTCATGAAATGAAATGGTTCAATGAATAAAAACAATGAAAAGGAAATGACTTAAATGAATGAATGAAAATGAAATACAATGAATGTTTTAATATATGAAACTACATAACAACTATGACTTAATGAATGATGGTACCAATTGATTGGGCAGATTGCAATACTAGGTAAGTAATACTGGTAGTGCACCCAGTATTGCCCCCTGACTGAAAGGGAATTTCCAACCTGTGGCCATGGGCAGAATTCGAGTCCAAAAGATTGCCAACCCTAATACACGACGAGTAATAGTGTATACTGACCATTGGAAAGTGATAACAGTTAATTGGATATTATGGAATGGTTTAGCTCTTTATGAAGAAATGTACAAGGTGTGAGAAATTTTTTTATGAGGAATGAAAATATTTTTAAAGAACAACCTCACCTTGTGATGTTTTCAAAGGAAAAAAAATGTTTTATGAAATGTAAGTAAAGTAATGATGAATGCATGAATGGAAACTTATATTAGTATATGTTTATAGTATGAAGTAATGTTCACTAAGTATTCGACTCATTTTGTTTTTATTTTATACCCCTCCCAAGAAATGAAATGAGGACGGACATGACTTAAGGAAAAGGTGACAGAACCTAGGCATGTTTTATCTAATGTATGAATTCATATTTTGTTAAAAAAAAAATAATAATAATAACTTTTTAATTTAATTTAATGAATTTCATTGTAAACCTTCTTTTAAATTTATAAATCAAGTTTCGACTTAGTGCTATTTGAAGTTGTTTACACCACACATAATCCACATGACATAATTTGATTTAAAAGATTTAAATTTTAAAATTTATCTTTTAAATCAAATTATGTCATATGAATGGTGTGTGTTGTAAAGACATTCAAATAAAATTATTCTTTAACTATAGAATATTTTATATCCTGGGGAGGAATGGAAAAAATTATAAAAAGTTTAGTAATTTCATCTCATTTTCTATTCTTAAAAGTCTTACCATAAGGACCAACGTTACAATACTGAATAAGCGACAAAATTATTTTTTAATTTTTTTATGAATAAAAAATGATTTTTATAACTGATTTTTAATTAAAAATTTAAAAAGTAAAGAAATCTTGATAAAAGGAAAATTTTTGGTTATAAAATGTATAACTCTGCTAGGTACAACCGGCCTGCAGAACCGCAGTGCAACCGGCTGTTATTTACTTCATTTCTTGAATTAAGAAAAAGAGGGGCCCACCGAAAAGAGAGGGGACCCATCACTGCCCCATTGCTACGATGAAACCCTTAGAAAGTTTCAGGATTCTTTTGGTACAACTCCATTGCTACAACTTCTCTCAAGTTATTCCATCTTCTACTCCTCAGTTTCTACCACTACCATTACTCCAACCATCACTTCTCTGCTTGCCTCTAGCTTTCAGCAACAAAATTTCATCAATGATGGCATCAAAGACACTCGCGCACCCAATCATTTCAAAGCTCAACACCATTTGAAGGCTTGCAAATAGTGGGTAATAGTAAAGCTCATCAGATTGCCATGAAAGAAGTGAAGCTCCATTGCATAACCAAAAATTATTTTCCATATGTCTCCCTTTTTAGTCATCTTATCTGGGTCATTGCTGGTTACTTAGGTTTTTGTTGATTACTCCTTTTTTTAGTGAATTTTATAGTCACAGTGGGGCGGGGTTTCAAAAGCAAAGTTTGAAAAAGCAAAAAGAAAAAAAGAGCAAGATATTTCATTGAAGCAAAGTTGCGAGGAGCTTTGATCAGAGCGATCGTGTCAGCAGCAAAAACTCAACTTGTTAGTTTTATTATCAAGGTTGAGTCGACTCACTAATTGCGTTGAGAGGAACCTCGGGTCCTAATCTTCATCTCATTGACTTGGGTATAATCATCATCGTCACAATCACCTATGCAGTACTATCGAAGGGGAAAGGGGAAACGTTGAGTGAGAAGGTGGAAGACAAAGACAAATGAGGAAATGGGGATTTTGAGGGAGCTCTGGAAGGCGGCGGGGAAATGAGGACTTCAGTGGGAAGAAACAAGACGGAGGGAAAACAAATGGAATTTTAGAAAAGATGGAAACAACGCCATTTCAATTTAACTTTTTCATCTAATTATTACATAATTATTACAACTTTTTCAAATTTATAAACAAAAAAAAAAAAATCAATTTTTTCAATCCTAAAATAAAAATTATATTCTAACAATAGTTTAATTTTATAATATTTTTATTCAACTTTTTTTTCTCTCATTTTCTAAAATCTCATAAAATATTATAACTCAAATTATTTCACTACTATTCATAGTTTTCTTATCTCATCTCATTTTCCATACATTCTTAATGTTCCAAATATAAAAGATTTAATAATTATAAAATCCAAAGGGTATTCCTCTCCTTTTAATAATAAAAGGTCCCAATTTGGGAAGCCATTGAGTTTTTTTATTTCCTTAAAATTCTTTCTTTTAATTTTTTTATTTAGTATTTTGTAAAACTATCTTTGTCTTTTTTCAAATTTTATAGTTTTTCATAATTTTTTTATTCCTTATTTTTACTTTTAACAGAGTTTTAGATTTTAAACTACGTTTTTATACTTACTGGATTTTTTATTTTCCTGACAAATGATTAGTCATATGGCACACAATATTGGAATAATTAAAATTTTCTAACTTGTTCTTTTTTAATTTGCCAAACAACATTTACAATCTAATAATAATATATTAAACACGTATATTTATCTTTATACCTAGCACATTGTATTATTTTATAGCCCGTACACGTTACTTGTGATAATTATATTCTTTTTAGAGTTAATCTTATAACTGATCGGGCTAACCTTCATCAAAAAACAACCTTCCAATAATTTGATGACATGTAGGCTTCCCATGTACACTACAATGAAACTGCACCTAGGGAAAAAAAATAACTCTCACACTCAGATCTATGAATTTATCTAGTTCACTCCATCTCCCTTTCACATTCGTAGCCCATCCCAGCCTGATGCCCACCTCTTGCCCACCACTCAGGACCTTCGTCGGTCAGCTCCTTCTTAACCTTCGCTGGAATTCAAGCATTTGGTAAGGTAATCTTTCTAGTTTCTTACTTTGCTCCACAATTGGGATTTTGGAAAGCTATGTAGTGTACCTTGTGATTGTTCATTGTCGCTTGTGGTTCTTAACCTTCATAAAAAACTATGAATACATTTTCAGGAGGACTCCTAACCTTAAGCACTTCTCATAGTTGAATAAAATTTTTCTCCTAAATGCATCTGCAACCACAATGACAAATCAATAATTATGGAAGTACATTCACAAGATTACACACTCGGTTCCTTAATCGTTAATAAAAAATAAAGGGGAGGCAATTGACATTGTTATCATCATCATCACCTCCAAAGAGGTAGTATCAACTTTCAGGTAAGGCTAATTTGAGAAATGTAGAAACCATAGATTCAGCAGTGGTCGTTGATCAGTCAGCAAAAGGCAACAAGGGCTTTTTGAAAAGAGCAAAATTGGAATCAGGAGAAGGAGCGGGAGTAGAGGACCAGCAAAGAAGTGCTAGGCCAGAGCCAACGGTGATCCCCAAAGCCCATTTCAGAAAAGACTCGAGAATAGAGCTCTTGGTATCGAGGATTGAGGCATCGATCTAGGGCAATTATTAAAGTGATCGTATCGTAGGGTGGTTGTTACAAGCCGATCGTTTTGCACATGACGAACGACGTTGAGGACGACGGTGATGGATGACGCTGCTAATGTACACTCCTGCCGTGCTAAAGGCTTGAACAATATAGGACTGCTGAAGCTTGATTTTGATTGAGTGAGAAAATGGGTCTCCAATTCATGAAAGAACTAGTGTGATAAGGTTCATTATGCTTTATGTAGAATTGCTGATGTGGCAAATTATCATTGAGAGCTGTTAAAGCCCAAAGACCAGCCCGACCGCTCCAAAGCAATTTTGCTCTTTTTATTATTTTTCTATGAAAAGATGACATTTCTATTGGGTTTAAAATAGACGACCTTATATCATTTTTTTAATTAATATAAAGAGAGGACATATGCCAATTAACAAATCTTCAACCGTACTTTTAATAAGAAACAATTTGATCAATCTTAAACTTGTACGGAATAAAAATGATAATTCTATATTTAATTAAAACATATATAGAACAATTTGACTTTTAGATTAGTCCAAAGGAATAATCCAATATTTAACACTAAGACCTTATTTGTCAACACAATGTATCTCAAATATTCTTAAATATTCTCAGATATTTCATTCACAAACACAATTCAAGCATTATAATTTTTAATTTGAAATTTTTAATTTTTTAATCTAATCATTACCTAATTATTACAAACATTACAACATAGGTTAAAAAAGAAGGAAATTAATAAAGTCAACACTGCTGCTATGATCCAGACCAGTTGTTGTTGGTTGAGCCTGAGCCCGCTCATTTCACTATTGCTGATATCAGTTAGTTACACGTACTACTGTATATTCTCATCTCATGTAGGATAGGTACTTTTTTAAATTTAAAAAAAAATTATATTCACGTAAATTTTGAATTTTCTAATATTTTTGTTCAATTTGTTTTCTTATTTTCTAAAATTTAATAAAATATAAATAATTTTACTATTATTCACAGATTTAATGAGATATTCTAAGTATGCAAACGAGCGTAAAAGTCAACTGTAGACAAGGCCCCGTTTGGATGTTGAGATGGTCTCAGAGCATCCCCATTCGAATGCGTAAACCCCTATTATCCTTAAAATTTAGAGATGGGATTTAAGGGAAGTTGCAAAAGAGGCTCCCATTCCATTACCTAAATTAGGGATTTCATTTAGGGAATCTACATTGGTTCCCCATATTTGGGGAACCACTGTACATCCCAAATCCGTCCAAACCCTAAATCTTTTGTTGTTGGTCCCGCATTCCTTTCTTCCTTCTCGATTGCCCTCGTTCGTGGAGGAGGCCCTCTCTCGCACCGTTTGCCACCATTGACGGTGGCTTCTCTTCATTGAGTCGACACGAATATAAGTTATCTCTTCTTTGTGAACCCTTCTGTCTTCTTCTCTCCATGGTTGGATTCTGTCCTCTCACACACAAATTGAACCCAGTGAGCCTCTTTCCCATGGTGAATCGTCTTCATTTTCAAGTTTTATTGACAAAAATTATTGTATTTGTCACTTTGGCTAGTTGAAATCCGAGAACCCTAGATTTCAATTAGTACTCTAAGGTATGAAAATTCATGGATCTGTGACCCATATTCATAGCAACTTTCATGCATGTATCTGCCATGGTTTTCATATTTGCTAGATTTTTTGATTTCTTGGTTGTATTTATCAATCACACTGCTTATATTGAGAACCCTGCATTTTATTTGGTGCTCTAGGGTATGAATGGACAATTTTTCTATTAATCATTCATGGCACATCTCTTGCATTTGTCAGCCATGGGTGAATCTGAGATATTGCTCTTAAATTAGTGGTTTGTAGCGTTGGGTCATTGTGTTGTGCATCATTCAGTCATCAATTTCTGAAGCTCAGTGCATATGAAAACACTGAATTGAATTAATGGCCCAACTCCTTTTCACTCTGAATCATTTTCCATAATCCAGTTGGTTGCCATTTATATAGGGATTCATTTTTTTCCTTCACTGAGTTTGGATTTGGATAATTGAACAGTTTGAATTTGCCTAATTGGATAGTTTGGATTTTGTTATTGCCTAATTACACCTCACTTTGATTGGCTTTATTTGGATTGCCTTCCTTTAGCTTCAGTTACCCAAGGTTGTCTGTCACCTTGTTTATAAACTTACGACGTATATAAGTTGTCAAAATTTAGTGGATTTATTTATTTTGATTAACTTGTCAAAAAAAATCATGAAGCTCTTCATTTTTTCCCTTCACTGAGTTTGGATTTGGATAATTGAATAGTTTGAATTTTGTAGAATTGGACAGTTTGGATTTGTCTCATTGGACAGTTTGGATTTTGGATTTTGGTTTTTTTTTACTTCTTTTTACGCCTCACTTTGATTGGCTTTGTTTGGGTTGCCTTCCTTTAGCTTCAGTTTTCATTTTGATTTTTGAGACATTTATGAAAAAATTATTATAACTACTTAAGTATAAGTAACATATTTTTTTTAAAGGATGTTGATTAAGGGCTGTGGTGTATATGCCAATTGGAATTTTCTGGAAACTCTACACCAATTGGTATGGGAAATTGTTTGTTTCTTGGGCAAATTACTTACAAGGTTATTGAGGTATTTCTTTGGTTGTATGGGAACTTAATTGGCTTATATGATTCAGGCCACACTTCAATCCAAATCTGTCATTGTAGAATCTTGTGGGATTGCACAGTTTGGACTTGTTTGTTGCATGTATTTGCTAGTTTGAGCAAATTGATATTACTTTACTCAATTGATTTCGTGGTCTCTTTAATTATTGTTCCTATGGACTAAGCAGTTGTTGGTTTGACAAAGTTCATTTCTGTTTTTATATTATTATGCATTTTGCATGCGGGTTAGTTGGATTTTCCTTCTCTAACCCCTCGGCTATGAATTGGTTTGTGCTATTGGCACCTTTGCAGTGTTTGGTATTGATGAATAATTATTTCTCGTGTAGGAGGGGGGCTGCATGTCTACTGTTAGGCTATGATGATGGTGTTTCGTGGGGTAATTCATAAGTGTTAGTGGGCCCCATCGAGATGGTAGGGTAATCCTCAACCGAATGGCCATATTGCAGTTTGTGATAGTTTTCGCAAAAGGCACGCGGGGTTTGGGTAAGGTTTTGCAGCCATTTGATGTTAGGCTCCTGCCTCACACATGATGTAAATTCTGTAAACTATTCTTAGTCACATTTAAAACACACAAGTGTTTATGGAAATTGATGTGAATGCTCTTATATTTCACGTTTGTAAACTGATTTGGTTATTGGATTTCATTTGTCTTAACCATTCTCGGCTGTGATGATAAGAAAATCCGAAAATGGTGATGGAATACTTTGGCACACATCTCCATGGCATGGTAACTCGGATGACTAATCAATAGTGGCAACCGGTTGTTGCAGCCATACAAGGGAGGGTGCCAAGTGAGGTTGTCATAGGATTCCTCAGTCGGCTACCAAAATCACTTGCAAAATATAGTTTTTAACTGTCTAACATGTGTACCACATTTATATGTTTACAATATTTTAGAGATAGATTCACAAGAGCATGTGAATATGTTCTTCACTAACCTCCTCACTCAGGAGCCTAAACTTGACCACATTTATGTTGGTCAAGGTGAATAACATCCCGTGACTTTGGATGATTCTCCACCCCCGCCCTAATTAGAGTCTCTCTCTCAAAGAAATTCAGTCAAGGGTGCAACCTTCACCTTCGAAGGAGACAAGTTACTTGTCTCTGCATGGCTGAATAGTAGCATTGATGCAATTCAAGGAACGGACCAAAAACACGCCTAATTTTTAGAAAAAGTTAGTCAATACTTCAATGATTATAAAGAAACAACAAATGAGCAGACTATTAGGTCCTTAATACATTGGTGGTCTGCCATTCAAAAGGCGACGGACAAATTTTGCGCTAAACTCGCTCAAGTTAAAGGGTTGAATCAAAGTGACATGACTAAGCAAGACAAGGTATAAGCATCCACTTATTTATTATTGACAACACTTAATTATCATTTGTATGCATTATGTTTCCTTTATCTTTAATGGGTGGTTATTATTTGATTTTATTTTTAATTTGGAAGTTGGACAAAGCGAATGTCATGTACCAATCGTTTGAGAAAATAGCCTTTCAGTTCGAGCATTGTTGGCAGCCATTGAATGACCAGTCGAAATGGAATTAGTGTTGTACAAAGGACGAGATAAAGCGAAGGTCGATGATGTCCCCTACATATTCGCGTATTTCAATAGTGGCAACTAATTCACCAATTGATTCAGTGGGTGGTAGAGAGAGTGAGAATCTGGAAAGTAATGATGTCATCGAATTGGATATGCCAATAGGGAGAAAAGCTGAGAAAGGAAACCATAAGGCCCAAGGTAGGGGAGTCATGTGCTCAAGAGAAAGAATTTTTCCGATTCAAGGCCGAGAATGTGGCATATGATCGAGAAATGGAGGGACATAAAAGTAGACAGGAGGACGAGAGACTGAGGTTGGAGGCGGAGAAACTGGAAATCGCCCAGTGGGATAGAGAGGAGCGCATAATGTTGCTCGATGTGAGTACGTTAAATGAAGTTCAGCAGGTATATTTTCAGCAACTTCAAAGAGAGATATTGGCGTGATGCAATGCATTATAAAATTGAGGCATTTATTTGATTTGTAACTAATACACTTATTCAGTATATATCTATTTGTATTTTATGTACCAATCGCTTGTGGCATTTTCACACGTTTGCTGTAATATATAATTTGTACGTTTGCAAAGTTTTAATACTTTCCTAGAAAACGTGGTCGTTGAATTTGAGTCCAACATGGATAGATGTTACTTGATTACAATTCGACATTACAAATCCTTAAACTATTACAAATAATTAAAATATTACAATAACTTTGAGCATGTTCTTGAACCAAACATGTTTTTTGGAATGAAAATTCTAGAAACTTTCATACACGGTTGCTACTAATGAGAAAATAGAGAATCCAAAACAACATTCTCTTCTATTATTGGGAATAGAATTGTCAATTATGTTCAATTAAATCTGCTTGTAGTTAGTGATGTGCTGAGCTGTCTCTAATTTCATGATGACGTTGAATGAAGTTGACAAATTCGTTTATTGGATTGCGCGACAGTTCTGGAATATAATTATCAAGTTGATCATACTCCATATTCAGACCCTGACTATCATCACGCTCCTCCTCAATGATTATGTTATGTAGAATAACACATGCTTTCATTATCTTTGTTAGCTCGTTGATTTTGAATAATCGGGAAGGTCTACAAACAATTGCAAATCGTTGTTGAAGTACCCTGAAGGCACGCTCGACATCTTTTCTTGCGGATTCTTTTGCTTTGGCAAAGTTTTTCTTCTTATTCCGTTGGGGTGATGGAATCGTCTTCACAAACGTTGACCTCTTAGGATAAATACCATCGGTAAGGTAGTACTCCATAGTGTAGTCATTGCTATTGATTGTGTAATTGACTGGTGGAGTACGCCCTTAGGCAAGTTCCATGAAAATAAAAAATCTTTCTAGCACATTAATATCGTTATATGAATCGGGCATACTAAAAAATGCATGCCATATCTAAAGATCATATGAAACAACTGCTTCTAAAATAATAGTTGGTTCACGGATGTGGTCGGAGTACATACCTTTTCAGGTAGCAGGATAAATTTTTCACTTTCAATGCATGCAATAAATGCTTCCCAGTATTCCTGGAAATCCCCGTTGTTCACTAACCACAAGCAATCGAGTAATATCATTGGCATTTGGAGATCGCAAATATTCATCTGAAAAAATAGTTACGATTGTTTGCGAAAAATGTTTTGAGGCTTTCCATTGCAGTGCTTTCTCCAATACGTATGTATTCATCTATAAAATCTCCAGTAACCCTATAGGCTACATTCTAAGTGTTGCAGTTATCTTTTGCATAGGAGATAAATCAAGTCTTTCGGTATTATTTCTTCTTTGAATGAAGTACTCGTAAGCTTCTACTTCATTTAGAATACGGAGAAATAGGGGATGATTAATCTGAAATCTCCTTCAAAATAGATTGGAGGGATATACTGAATTTTCTGCAAAATAATGGTGAAAAAGGCTCTTGTGTCCTTGAATATGATCACGCCAAATAAACTTACGACGTTGGCGATTGCACGATGTCTCGATGACTCTCCATCAGCTTCGGCATTAATAACAGCATCTAACTCATAATCAAATGACAAGTATGTGAGCAATTTGTGAAAGAAAGAACGAGCTATTTGATGAAAGGAGTTGGAGATGAGACTTGGATTTTTGAGAAAATGAATGCAAGCATGAGACGTATATATAGAAGAAAAAGTTACTGTTACATATAAGACATAAAATGTTACCGTTAAAGAAAAGATAAAAAAAAATAAGTTACCGTTGAAGAAAAGACAAAAAAAAATACCATTTTAAGAGACAAAAAAAGTTATCGTTGGATAAATGACAAAACATGTGTACTAATATGCAGGAATTCAAAATGATACCGTTGTACTATTTTACAAAATATTTTATCATCAATATGCAGATAAGTATTATCGTTAAAGAAATTGGAAAAAACATTACCGTTATATGAAAATGAAAAAACTGTTATCATTACACTAATGCAAATCAAATATTAGTAAAGTATTAGGCTAAAATCATATTAAAAAATGCTATCGCGTTGGAAAATGCACATATTAAAAAAAGGTATTGAATTAATCTTTGCATCATCTTACACACTACACACCATAACTTTTTTTATTTTTTTTATTTGTTTTTCTTATTAAATGTGTATTATATGGATGATGAATAAAAAAATATAAATGTTTCAAGAAGACTAGAATAAAAAAAATTGAAAAAAAATTAAAAAAAATAAAAGACAATTTGGTGTGTGGTGTGTAGGTTGATGCATAGCAATTATCAAAAGTATTATTTTTCATATCGATGTTGAATTGAAAAATAATACTGTATCTAGGAAAAACAATCGTATAAGTATTTATAACATGTGATCTTTGAAAAGAAGAGAATAAGACAAAAGAGTTAGTAGTTAAAAATGAAAATAGAAGTGAAAGAAAAAAATAATAAAGAAAGAATAGAATAATATTATTTTAATAGAATAGAGAAATGATAGGAAATGAGATGTAGAAGGTCTTTTGAAGATGAGTAAAATTTAAGATAAAATTATAAGAAGTGTCATTTTTAACTAAAATTTAGGAAAAAATATAGGAAACCCAATGTGGATACTCTCAATCCCTCTCATTCTGTCACATTCAACATCTAAACATTATTCAAACACACTTTTAAATTTTTAAACTTTAACTTTTTTCATTTAATAATTACAATACAAAATATAAATAAACTTTTTCAAATTAAAAGGAATATTATATTCTAATAATATTTAAATTTTATAATATTTTATTCAATTATTTCTTTTTTATTTTTCAAAATCTCTTAAAATATCTTAATTCAGATAATCAACAAATTATTTGAGTATCATTTACAAATTTATCATCTCAGGCTCCATGCGTAAAAGACTTCGCACAACCGGCACAGGGGCTCCTGCACCATCGGCTAAACCCGTTCGACACGAAAAACGAAACCGAACCCCGAAATTTTAATCCGAAACATTGTCGGATTTGAAGAACTATCAGTTCCTCCCAGTCCTCTCTCTTCCTTTCGAGCCTGGGATTTCAGCCATGGAGGGTGTAGTGGTACAGAACCAGTCACAGCAACAGCAACAGCAACAACAACAACAGCAGCAGCAGCCGGAGAGGTTGAACCAAGCGGTGCAGCAGCAGCTGAACCTGGAAGCTGTGAAGACCCGAGCTATCAGTCTCTTCAAAGCCATATCTCGCATCCTCGAAGACTTCGACGCCTATGCTCGCACCAACACCACCCCCAAATGGTCCTTCCCCCTTCCCTTCTCTCTTTCATTTCTAAATCTTTATTCCTTAATTTCTCCCAGTTAATAATGTTGCTCGCACTAATTATTCTTTCTGCGGTTGCTGGGAATCTGTGTAAATTTTCAGCATTATAGGTGATCTCGAATTTAATTTAAAATTTGTAGATTGATCGGCTGCTTGGTTGTTGGGAAAGTTACGGAATCCCGGTTTTCATGAAATTTATATTTAAGAAGATGGATATTGAGGTCATGTTGGTAATTGCTGGTAATAACTTTTTTGGAGGTTGTTATATATAAAAAAAAAAGAGCCAGATTTTATGGAGGTATAGCTGTGATCTGAAGTGTTTTTTTCCCCTTGCTACCGAAGGTTTTTTTTTTCTTGCTAAAAAAACACATTATAGTTAGGAATTAATAGGGTGGATGGTTCGGAAACATGCCAGTTTGGATAATTTTTCTATACTTATTATGGCATTGTCGATGATGTTTAATAATTTGTTGCATGTTTGTGAATGTAAGGCCTCAGTGAAATATCTTCACTCATTTTTCTGGTAATTGATGAAAAGAAAGTCATTACCCTCCCTGTATAGTCTGCAATGGTAATTCGTAAGGGTTTGACTAATAGTTTTCGTGATTTGAGTATGGTGCACCCTGGACATTTTTTCCCCATATTCCTTCGACTTTTCAAGTGGTGGAAGTCTTGTTGCCAGCATGTTTGTTAGAAGTATGATTGCTTGATGCTACCCCTTTTTAAAACTTGGAAAAATATAACTAGGAATCTCAAGTGTCAACGAGGAAAACACTAATTTTAGTAACCATGGTGTAAGACCCTGGATTCTTGGTAAGAGAATGGTGAATTGAATCCTACATTGCTAGGGAAGGAGAAATTTTTGCAGTTTATAATGATTTCAAGGGTGCACTAATTGTACATTGACTATTTCTTTTGAATATATAAGCCCAAATGTGGCTTGGACATTCATTGGGTCGCTACATGTGGAAGAAAAAAATCTCTTACCTAACTCAAGTGCTTTTTTTTAGTAGGTAAAAAAGAAAAAACGAAGAATTTTCTTTCGGGAAGAATTTTCATGGAGACCTAAATTAGATGGGCTGGTTTTGACTCCATTGATCACCCTACTGCAGTTTGGTTAGAGAGGTCTTTTGAGGAAGATGAAGTTCTTGATGTAGTCAAGGGCATGTCCAAGGATAAGGCTCCGGGTCCCGATGGTTTTTCCATGGCATTTTTCCAAGCTTGCTGGGATATCGTGAAGGATGATATTATGAAATTTTTGATGAATTTCATTCCTTCAGGAAATTTGAAAAAAGCTTTAATACAACTTTCATCGCTCTTATTCCTAAAAAAGCAGGTGTTGTTGACATGAGGGATTTTCGCCCTATCAGCTTGGTTAATGGAGTTTATAAGATAATCTCTAAAGTGTTAGCTAACCGCCTTTGTGTGGTCTTGGACAGGATTATAACAAAGTCTCAAAATGCATTCGTGAAGGGAAGACAAATCCTTGACTTGGTATTAATTGCTCATGAATGCTTGGAAAGTAGAAAAAGGATGGGACAACCTGGATTTTTAGTCAAATTAGACATGGAAAAGGCTTTTGACCATGTCAATTGGGATTTCCTTCTTTACTTCTTTGGAAGATTTGGATTTGGGGAGAAATGGTGCTCACGGATTAGACATTGCATTTCGACGGCAAAGTTTTCTATTTTGGTGAATGGCTCTCCGGCTGGTTTTTTCAGCAGCTCCTGCGGATTAAGGCAAGGAGACCCTTTATGTCCTTTTCTTTTTCTCTTAGTCATGAATGCTTTAAGTCGTATGATTAAAATGGCTGTTGAAAGAGGTTTTATGTCGGGCTTCAAAGTGGGAGATGTTTCTAGGGGATGCATCACAGTTTCACCTCCTATTTGCGGATGATACTTTAATTTTCAGTGATGCTAATGAGCACCATCTTCGTGCTTTAAGAGCTTTATTGTTATGTTTCGAAGCTGTCTCTGGGCTTAGAATAAATTTAAGTAAGTCTGAAATTGTTCCAGTGGGCTCAGTTAGCAATATTTATGATTTAGCCAATATTCTGGAATGTAAAGTTTCGTCTTTTCCCATGAAATATCTTGGGTTACCTTTGGGAGCTCCTCATAAATCTGTGGCTGTTTGGGATGGGGTGATTGAGAAGATTGATAAGAGACTAGCTGGTTGGAAAAAACTTTATTTGTCCAAAGGAGGAAGAGTTACTTTGATTAAAAGCACCTTGTCAAATTTACCCACTTACTACCTTTCTCTTTTCCCTATTCCAGCGGGGGTGGTTAAAAAAATTGCAAGGATTTTCAGAAATTTCTTATGGGATGGTATTGGGGAGGAACGAAAATTTCACTTGGTGAGTTGGAATAAGGTTTGTACTCCGGTGTTTTGTGGAGGCTTAGGCGTGCGGAATTTAAAGCTTTTTAATAAAGCTCTTCTTGGGAAGTGGCTTTGGAGATATAACAATGAGAGTAATGCATTGTGGAAACAGATTATAGATGCTAAATATGGTAGGATGTGGGGGAATTGGTGTTCTAATGAAATAAAAGGGGCATTTGGGGTGGGATTGTGAAAGTCCATTCGGTTGGGATGGGGGGACTTTGCTAAAAACATCAATTTTAAAGTGGGGATCGGGAATAATATTTCTTTTTGGAACGATGTTTGGTGTGGTGATTCACCTCTTAAATTAGCATTTCCTAATCTTTTCAGGATTGCCAAATACAAAGGGGCTGCTGTGGCTGATTCATATTCGTTCTCTAATAACATGCTAAATTGGAATGTGGAATTTTCTAGAGATTTACAGGACTGGGAAGTAATTGAAGCTGCTGATTTCTTTGTAAAACTTTATGATTCGAAGATCGATCTAAGCAGGGAGGATAGGATGCTGTGGGTTCATGATTTTAAGTCCAGATTCTTGGTGAAATCCTACTACAAGGTGTTAAATGGACAGAATCTTAAAACATACCCCTGGAAATGTATTTGGAAAGTTAGAGTGCCCAGGAAAGTTGCATTTTTTTGTTGGTTGGTGTCGTTGGAGAAAGTTTTAACTACCGACAATTTGAGGAAAAGGGGTTTATATGTAATGGATTGGTGTTACATGTGTAAAAAAGATGGCGAATCAGTTAACCACCTGTTTCTTTATTGCGAATTGGTGTCTGCTTTATGGAATGAGTTATTTGCAAGGGTAGACATTGCTTGGGTGATGCCATCACAAGTGGTGGACTTCTTGGCTAGTTGGCATGGTGCTATGGGATGTGGAGGCAATAAAGCTGTATGGAGGATGATTCCTTTGTGTTTGTTCTGGCGTTTATGGCTGGAGAGAAATGGGAGGTGCTTCAAAGATTGTGAACGCACAGTGAGAGAATTTAGGGATTTTTTCTTTAACACTTTAAATTTTTGGGCGTGCAATCTAGTGAAGGACATGAATATTTGTAGTGTTCTCTTTTAATTTGCTCTAGTTTGTATTTATGTGTATTCTCATGTATACTTGCTGTATACTTGGGCTATGCCTTTTTACTTGGAATAAAATCTCTTATTACCTATAAAAAAAAAAAAGATTAAAGAAAGAAAAGGAATACATATATTTGTGACAAGGGAGATACTCGTGAAGAGGACCGAGGTGTCTGCATTTTTTGTTTCATTTTATTATTGTAACACCCTGTCCCTCTAGGGTTTTAAAGCTGGAAGAAGTGAATGCTACTAACCTTAAAATGTTTATATTTTTACCATGATTTCATAACATTTATTTATTTGATAAGTAAGAAATAATATTATTGATATGAATGAAATATGCCTAGCCCATGTACACAGGAGTATACAGAAGAACACCTAAAAACATTTTAAGAGTGATAAATTAAAGACAAGAAATCATGAACATTGTCTCCGTTTAATACAATAGCAGAAAACCAAATCATTAAGGTGTCCAGAAAGAAATGCTTCAGCTCAATTAGTGTGCGTTCCTTATCTTCAAAGTAGCGTGCATTCCTTTTTGTCCAAATACACCACATGATGCACAATGGGATCATCTTCCACACTGCTGCCACTTGCTGATAGCCTTACATCTTCCTCCAACAACCCAACAATTCCACCACCCTCAAAGGCATAACCCAAGCAACATCAACCCTTTGAAAGATCTCATCCCACAATACCCTTGTTAGCTCACAATGTAGTAAGAGATGATCTATAGATTCTCCATTCTTTTTACACATACAACATCAATCCATCACTACACATCCTCAGATCCATAACATTTATGAAAACTCAAAGTATTGTATTGAAATAAAATCTCTCCAAAATAAACTTGTCAATAGCACTTATTATAGGAGAACACAACAGTCATGTGCTACAAAATCACTCAAACTGTAAATATATCAGAATTTTCCTCAGTGCCTTAAGCCTCAATGTCATCCCCCAAAACAACATCCTGTCAGGCTGCATCCTCATAATCTTCCTCACCTGGGGTCGGAAAAACATAAAAAAAAAAAATGAGTTGAATACTTATGAAGGACTACGTTATACAGTAAACATAATAACGATCTAGATTTCAGTTAACATCAACATTCTCAAGAAAGCATTAACTTCATAGTATACGTAAACGTTAAACTCAAATCATAAAAGAAACATTCATTTCTTAACCTCATATTCTTAATGGCCATTACACACTATTATTCCCGTGTGTTAGGGTTAGCAACCCTTGTGGTCATGGCTCTATCCGTGCCTAGTGGATAAGAACCTAGCCCCCTCAGGAATGGGTCATCACTAGGTGCATTGCTAGTGATGCATTATGGCATTGCAATTCGCCCCAACCTCATGGTATCGCCTTCACTTTCATGGTCAGTACATTAACCTCAGCAACCACATGCAGTCATACGTTTTCATTTTCCCTTCTTTCCTTTAACCTTATCTTACCTTGCCTTTCATTCATTAAAATGATATAGTCATACTATAATATTCAGTCACATCATCATTCGTGAAGTTTCACAATCACATGCAATTACCTTCATCATAAATAGGGTTCATGAAAAGGGGCTACCAAAGAAGGCTCATACAAATACATATACCTTTATAAACATTTGCTTTACATATATAGTTGCAAAAGACCTTTCAGTTTACATAATTTGATGTATAGAAAAACATGATCATAGTCACTTACCTCAATCCTTGTACAAATAAGCTAAAACTCAAACCACAAAGCCTTCAAATGGGTAACAAAGCATATAGTGGGATAAGTATCTCTTTACATTAAGCAATGCACAAAGCATGCATCATGCAATTAACCTAATCCTAATTTTAGACTCAACCCTAGTTTTAGACACAACCTTTAACCTAATCCTTAGCGTTTTCACCTTTCTTAATTCAACTTATAAAATTGCATAGTATGCCTCCAAGTAGTACCAATCCTCATTGCTTGACCTAAAAGCTTTCCACATGAAATAATAGACTCTAAAATACCACTCTTCATTATTTTACAAATTCTAGTCCAAAATACTCAAGTGGGTTAAATCCTTAACCAAGTGTCTCCATAAATAACTCAACCAAGGCTCATAAACTTAAATCCGAAAATGCAAACTAAGGACACTTAAAATGATGGCCAACCCGAATTGCACCTCAAATAGAGAAAAACACCCATTTTTTTACATCCTCAAACACTTCCATCCTAAGCCTATTTGCACAAGAGTCATACCTCTTAGAGATTTTCTTTGGACAATCAAGAACATAAACAAATTTCGGACTAAACCACATGTACACATATTGTCCCATAATCGTGGCACACTCACACCCGAACATGCACTCACATACATGTACGGTTCATGCCTAACCGAGTTGCACCCATCATGAGACCTCAATACCTATATTTTTACATGTCCAACATTCCCATCCGAGATACTCTTGCACTAAGGTGACCTACCTAACACGTATACTCCGTTGTTCCCACAGTTCTGACCGCTATTCATAAATCCGGACACAACACGTTACACACACCGTCTGCTCCCCCTTGGCCCACGGTTATAAGTCTAAACACACATGTCAGGGACAAGGAAGAGACTTATACCTAGAGAAAACGAGTCATAGCTGTGGTGATGGGCGTGACCGAGAGTTCAAACCGAGACCTCTCCCCTGTTTCGGTTAACAAAAACAGAGCATATATCTCATGTAAGGAAATCAACCCACGGTGCAGTTAGGGATTGGTTGTAGGTGTGGAGGATATTGGGCTCACCTGGTGGATGAGGCGTTCATCTGGTGGTTGGTGGTGGCTGTGGCTCTAGCACGGTCTGTGTGCGTCGGGAAAGTGTCTGTGTGTGCATTGAGAGTTATTGAGCTCCTTCTCTCGGTCTGGTTTAGATGGTTGGCGATACACGACGGCGAATAGGTGGTTCTATGGAGGGGCAAGCGTGAGGTAGGGTATAACTCACAGCGGTGGCCGAGCGGTGCATTACGGTTTTCGTTACGATTTCGCGAAATCGATGCTTGTCATGGTTGGTGTTGCTCCCAGTGGCATGAGCCTGTTTCCAACGTTGCCTAGGGGTAAATGAGGGCATTAGTTGGTGGTTATCGGTGAAGCTGAACGAAAGTGGTGTGTTTTATGTTTGTTTGAGTGTTTGCATAGTGTTGTGATGTGGGGATCACCTGGTTTCTTGGGTGGCGCATAGGGTTGGCCTGGTGATGCTTGCTGGTGTGGTGGTGAAGGCTGGAACTGACCAAGAGGAAGAGACTAGGGCAATGCCTGGAAGGGTAGGCGATCTCACGTTCGTTACATATGTGCATCTATATGCACGTCAAACTAGGTGGGGTCTTCACCTATGGTGTGGGTCTTGGGTCTTAGGTCTTAGGTCTTAGGGTGTACATGGTCACGGGTTGGGCCTTCCAAAGGATCATGGGTCTTATTTCCTTAACACACAATTCTAATGGGCTTGGTTCCTAGACTACATCCTAACCCATTTCCATTTCCAACCAAGTTCTAATCCTGAGATCTTAAACCCTAAAATCCCTTAAGGTCCAAAATCCAACCCCTTTCTATTTAACGTAACTAAAAAAATTAAAGTCTAATAAAATATCCAATCCAAGCTAGGCTCCCAAACATAATACCTTAATAAAAAGATCGAAACTACCAAAAAATTTAAATTTACTAGCATAAAATAATGACTTTAAATCATACATAAAATAATGGCATAAAATAATACCATCAACCACAATAAATAATAATACAATACAATAATGAAATAATTAATTTATAAACCATACTGTGGGTTACAATCATTCTCCTGGTCTTTTGTTTGTACTAGTTGCCCTGTTTTCTTTGAGCCTATTCTTTTTCTGCTCTGAACTTCTCAAACTGTCATTTAAAACCAAAGTTTGATTGAATTTTTTGAGAAATGATGCGGATGTTATTATATCCAATCCTCATAGGTGAAGTACTAGTAAGAGAAGGAATCCAAAACAACCAAAATACTGGGTTTGTGTTGGTAGAAACCTTGTGTAGTTAAAAAAAAGACATATGGAAACATAATTAACTTGTTTTGATCAGTAAACCAATTTTATTGATAGAAATAGGCATAGCTCAATTGTGGTTTATTCATTACTGCTGATTATTTTTATAGTAAATTATGCTGACACACTTTTTTTTTTTTTTGAAGTATTTGCCTTAACACACTTTTGTTGTGCACCAGGCAAGACATTTTGGGGCAATATTCTATGGTGAATCTTGAGCTTTTCAACATTGTTGATGAAATTAAGAAGGTTTCCAAGGCTTTTGTAGTAAATCCAAAGAACGTGAATGCAGAGAATTCTACAAGTATGCATTTTTCATCTTAACATGAGTAAGGCGCATATAATTAATACTTTGCTAGAAGCCTATTCATCTTAAAGTAATACACCTTACATATAATGATCTTCACACCCTTAAATCTGATTAAATATAAAAAATGAAGAGGCAATTGTGCACATAGATATGGATGGTTTAAAGTTTTATTGTTACTGATAAAAAAAAGTATTATTGCCACCGTCCCATTTAAAGTTTTCATGTTATTTTATCTATAATCATAAACAGTTTTGAACTTGCTATTCCTGTAATTATAATTCTAAACTATAATAAAAGCCTTCTCTACTTGGATAAAAATCCTCACTTCGTTTAATATGCAGCCTTACTAACCCCCATCTCTAATGGGGTTTCGTAGTTTTAAGGGATTGTTGGGGGTTCGTATATGGAATAAAGTTTGCTCTCCCATCTCTAATGGAGGTTTGGGGGTTTGTAATTTGATGATTTATAATAAAACTTTGTTGGATAAATGGTTATGGAGATATCAATCGGAAGGGAAGTTGCTTTGGAGGGAGGTTATTGATTGTAAATATGGAAGTGCTTGGGGGGCTGGTGTTCTAATGAGGTAAGGGGGGCGTATGGTGTAGGCCCATGGAAATTCATTAGAAAGGGCTGTGAGAGTTTTGCAAGCCATGTAAGTGGAGAGGGTTCTAGGATCTGATTTTGGCTTGACATTTGATGTGGTGAACGTGCCCTCAATAGGGTGTTTCTGGCCATCTATTGTCTGGATTTTGATTGGCATGCCTCTGTTTCAGATCTGTTAGTCCGTTCTAATGGCTCTTTCCAGTGGCATGTTTGTTTTACTAGAGGTATACACGATTGGAAAATTGATGAACTTTTAGCCTTTTTCAGTTTTTTATACTCTTTGAGGCTTGGTAGCAATGCTGTTGTGGAGGCCCAAAGGGAGTAATAAGTTTACAGTTCGATCGTATTATAAGCTTTTGACATCTCAAGACTATTTTTCATTTCCTTGAAGTGTATTTGGAGGTTTCATGTGCCTTCCAAAGTTTTTTTCTTTTTTTTCATATGGATTGCTTCTCTTTGGAAAATTTTGACGACGGACAATTTAAGGAAACACGGTTTCATTGTTATGGACTGGTGTTACATGTGTAAGAAGCGTGGGGAATCAGTGTATTAATTACTTTTGCATTCTGAGGTGGCAAGGGCATTGAGGAGGGAGTTTTTGTAGAACCGGTATGGCTTCGGTAATGCCTTTGAGAGCGGTAGACCTTCTAGCTAGTTGGAACGGTCTTCACGGTTTTTCTCAAGTGGCTGCGGTTTGAGGGATGGTTCCTTTGTGTCGTATGTGTTGTATCTAGATGAAAAGGAATGATCGGTGTTTTAATGATAAGGAGCGCACTTTGGAGGAAGTACGAAATTTTTTTGTGCACACCTTATTGCTTTGGTTTTTTGCTTTAGTGTTTAATGGAGCTAATGCTCATGATTTTTTGTTGTCATTTTCTGGTTCTTAGAATGTATTTAGGTGTTTCTTTTGTATACTTCCAGTATACATAGGCTTTGCCTATTTCATTTGTATTAATAAAACTGTCTTTCTTACTTATAAAAAACAAAAACGTTACATAAGAAAGTGAGAACCTTACGTTGCGGATATTAGCTTCCATATGTGCTCTCTTTTGAAAAAATGTTGCTTCTATATAGACCTACATGCAGCTTCATACAGTGTAGTCTTAGCTTTAATTCAAATTTCATTGATTATCCGGATAACTTATATTTTATAAATTCAACTCAATTAGATCGTGGAAAGTCAACGTTTGTTGTAGAAGTGTGTAAATATTATTCGGAATTGTTGAACTGTGTTTTTGGAAAGTAATTGGTTTTGATATAATTGCTTGTTCTGATTTACTTTGCTTTGTTTCATAGTGAAAGAACATTACTACTCAGTCATAATACGTGAAACATGTGCAACGTATTGTGACAGTGTAGCATGGGCGAATGTGCAGTCTCACATTTGAGTCTGTCTTTTAGGTTGAATTGGGTTATGTAAATTGTTAGCCAGAAGTCACTAATCGTTTTAGTGGTGCATATACAGTTGGTGCTTTATGGTTGTGACAGGAGATAGCAATTTAACCTTATTACCCTCCTGCTGCATTTGTATGGATATTATCATATTGTTGTATGAGCTAGACTTACTTTTGAGGTGCAAATGTGAGTTAAATTTCTTCTACACGTGAATTTTAACAGTTACGTATAATTTTAGTCTGCTTTTAGTGTAATATTGCTTATTGAGTATAAGGAGCAGAAGAAAGTGGTGAATGAGATCACGCATTGTTGGGGAGGGAGGAGTTCTTTTCTTTTATAATGATTTCAAGGAGCTCCGATTGTAATATTGACTCGTCTTTCTGGATATAGGCCCAAATGAGGCTTGGGTCTTCCTTGGGCTATTACAAATGGTATAAAAGGCAAGCTCAATCACAAGCGTGGGAATTGAGTCATGCCACTTAAATGTAATGCCTAATGTGGGCATTAGGGTTTTAATGGGGGAGATTGTAATACCCCATATGAGTATAATTAGAATATAGGAAGGTGGTTAATGAGATCCCACATTGCTTGGGAGGGGGAAGTTCTTGCATTTTATGATAATTCAAAGGAGCTCCAATTGTAATATTGATTAGTCCTTTTGGAGTATAAGTCAAGATGTGGCTTGAGACTTCCTTGGGTTGTTATATTAAGAGTCATGATTTTTAGCCTGCTCCCTTACAAAAAGACAAAAGGGGCACACACGTTATAAAAATCAACTTGTAATATTAGAGTATTTTCAAGTAAATAGATAGTGTAGCTATAAAAAATTAAAATCAATTTGTGGGATTTTGTGATTACAGTACTACCAGTTATGTTGTCTTCGAAACTGTTGCCCGAGATGGAAATGGATGATAACTCCAAAAGAGAGCAGTTGCTTCATGGGATGCAAAACTTGCCAATATCCTCACAAATCGAGAAGTTAAAGGTGTTGCGAAGTTCATTGAGCATCCAATTTTTTGTTCTTGGCTTTAGATGATTTTTTTGCATCATACATCTAACTAACACATTTAGACATCTCCATTTTACAGGCTAGGATTGATATGATTGGAGCAGCCTGTGAAAGTGCTGAAAAAGTACTAGCTGACACTCGTAAGGCCTATTGTTTTGGAACTCGTCAAGGGCCATCGATTGCCCCAACTTTGGATAAGGGCCAGGCTGCAAAAATTCACGAACAAGAGAATTTACTCCGAGCTGCTGTACATCTAGGCGAAGGCATTACTCTCAACTGCCACTTAATACTCAATGCTGTTACAGATAATATATGTTTTTCATCCAGCTCTAACTCTATTTAGGTTATTAGTCTAATTTGTTTCAGCATTTTGTGGTCAGATAGAGAAGAAGGAAAACAAAAAATTGACTCTATGATAAATAAAAGTTCAACTGAAATCATATATTATATGTTGCTTTATGCTAATAAGAGTTTTTACTGATATTTTTTCCATGTTAGAGTGGCCGCTACCAGATTTGCTCTTACTTTCTTCTGCAGTGTTGTCTTATATCCCTTGTTGCTGTGACACTGACATTATTAAACATCATATTTCTTTGACACATTGCTTCTTCCAGTTCCATGATAAATAGGTTTTTCTTCCCTCTCAAGCACTAGCTAGTTTTTTTGGAATATTCAATCACACTAATGCAAAAGGATTTAGAACTATGAGGGCCTCATTTTTATTTTGTTCAAGTTAAGTACATTCTTTTATTGCACCAGCTCTATATCTTAGTTTTGGGGTCACATTGAGGTGTATATAATTGAATGATTGGTTTCCTGGATTTTTAAGTTCCTCAAAATTTCCAGCTGCCGATTATTGATGGTTCAGTCCCTTTCCCTTTGTCAAAGATTTGTGTCCTCCTTGTTAGGGTCCTTGGTAGGTTGAGATCTGCTTGGAACGACCTTAACCATTGATGCAGACTCCAGGTTTCTTGAAACAATCTTATTCATTTATGCAGACTCTAGGTTTCACATTACTCTTTCATCACATGAAATGTGGGTTTGTTCTTATAGTTTCCCAGATGATCGTCCTTTTACATTTTTTGTTAAGTAATAATTTTGTTGAGAAGTGCAAACATTGGAAGTTAGGTACACAAGATGTATACAAGAGAAACACCAATCTAGAAGTAGGAAAAGATAAAAGAGAATTACGAAAGCTAAGCCCATTGAAGTAAGTTGCATCTGTCAAAAGGGGAAGAGTAATTTTGTTTTTTAAAAATTACAAAAGCTTGCTTTTTTTGCGCTTTAAGTTCACACAAAAGCGCCAAAGACCGCGCTTTTGTATAAATGCTTCGCTTTTGGTAAACACATTTACAGTTAAGAATAGACTGTGGACTAGCTTATCAGGTGGAATTTACCTCTTCTTCTAACTCACCCACCCTCAAGGAAGTCCTATTGTAGCTTTTCTAGCAGATTAAACACACTAAAAGGAAGCAGAAAAAGAAACATGATATGTGGGCAGATTAGAAAGAGTACTCTTAGGGGAGGTTTGGATAGTGAATTGAGATGAGATGAGTTGAGATGAAAGTTGAATAAAATATTGTTAGAATATTATTTTTTTAATATTATTATTGTTTTGAGATTTGAAAAAGTTGAATTGTTTATTACATTTTGTATGAGAATTTGGGAAAGTTGTAATGATTAGATGAGATGAGATGAGTTAAAAGGTTTTTTGTATCCAAACCTCCCCTTAATCAAAGTAATCCTACCACCTTTGGATAAATACATTCTCTTTCAGCTAGCCAACCATACTTTATCTTCTTGTAAACCTCATCCCAAATAGCCTTGGCCTTGAAAGTGGCTCCCAAAGGGAGGCCAGGTAATTCATAGCTAAAGAGGACACCTTGCACGCCATAATGCCAACTAGATTGTCTAGATTCATTACGTGATCCATTGAGACCAACTTAGATCCATCCATTTGGAATGTTGTGATTGAAAATGTAGAGTGTTGATTGGCTACTTGGTAGAGGTTATACTTGTCTAAAGGGGGTAGGCCTACTCTAATCAAAAGCACCCTTTCTAACCTACCCATATATTTCCTGTCCTTGTTCCCTCTCCCTACAAAGGTTGCGAACCGTCTTGAAAAGCTACAACGGGACTTCTTGTGGAGTGGGATGGGGGACAAGTTCAAATTTCACCTGATGAGCTGGTTAGTTGTTTGCATACCAATATTTGGGGGTGAATTGGGGATTCGTAACTTGATGAAGTTCAACCAAGCTCATTTGGGTAACATGGGTGTGGCGGTACCAACAAGAAATGGGGGCCCCGTGGAAGACAATTATAGATTTAAAGTTTGGGGAAGTTTGGGGATGATAGTGTTCGAATGAGGTATGCGGATCATATGGGATGGGTTTGTGGAAACACATTAGAAAAGGATGGGAGATTTTTCTAAGACGTGCATGTCTTGAGGTGGGTGACTATTTTCAAGTCAAATTTTGGCATAACAAATGGTATGGTGAACAAAGCCTCAAAGGCACATTACTTGCCATTTTGGAGCTTGTACGGGTAAAGGATGCCTCAGTAGCTGATCTCTTTGTCTTCTCTAGTGGCTCCTAAATGGAATGTAGATTTCATTAGGGTAGCACAAGATTGGGAGTTGGATGTGCTAAATTAAGGACGTTTGAATCCCTAGACCCCAAAGAGAAACTAGATAGAAAACCTCCAATAGTAGAGGCAAATATCATTTTACTGAGTGCCTCCATAATAATAACAAATGGTAAAGGAGGAAAAGGATCTCTTTATCTTAAATCACATGAGCTTTTGAAGAAACTGGAAGCGGTCCCATTCACGAAAATAGAAAAGCACATTGTAGAGATATGATGCTCAATCCAAGATTGCCATTTCCCCAAAACCACATCTCCTCAATAGGTTTCGTAGGAAACCCCAATTTACATGATCAAATGCCTTTTCAATGTCTACTTTGTAGAGAACTCCAAAGTTTTATGAAGATCAAATGCGTTCGAAGGAAACCCCAATTTACATGATCAAATACCTCTATAGGTTTTGTGCACCTGTTACCCTCTTTTAGCCAAAGAGCCTTAGACTTTTGCCTCCAATATATCTCCTCTGATAATTTAGCCCATGCTTTAACACTTACTTGATTTGTTCTTAATTTATCTACAACATATATTACTCTCATGTCTTTCACACTATAAATAACTTCGAGCGCTTCCACAAGGGACTTTCTCTGATCATCAAGATTGCCAAATTTTTGTTTCAAAGTTTTTAAATTTGCTTTCAATGCCCTAAGTTTATGGGCTATAATGAATCTTGGGGTGCCTCAAAATTATAAGAAGACCACCATTCTCCTACCCTCACAACAAAACCTTCAGCATTTAGTCTCATATTCTTAAATTTGAAATATCTGTTCTCAATATTAATACCTCCACAATCAAGAAGAATGGGGAATGATTTGAAAGAAGTTGGAACAACCTCTTTTGACACATATTTGGAAAATGAGCTTCCCACTCTAGGGATACAAAGAATCTATTAATTATACACCAGGAAGGGATGTCCTGACTATCCTTATAAAAAAGAAAAAGGGATGTCCTGACTATTTGACCATGTGAAAGAACCTCCAGCAATTGGCATGTCCATAAGATACTACTCAAAGATCAAGTCTAAAGGGGTGGGTCCGAAGGGCTCTGCCTTGGAGAGGTTCCCCGACATAAAAAAAAAAAAAGAAAAAAAAATGAAGTCTAAAAAATCAACTTCAGCAGAACAAGAATGAGATCCACCCAATCTTTCACTCATATGTTGAGTGACATTAAAGTCCTCACTGATGCATGATGGTACTTCCCACCAACAACTAGGGCTGTACATTTTAATGTGTACCCGGCCCGCCCCAAATTTTCCAGCCTGGCCGACCCGAAACAAAGTGGGTCGGAATCGGAAATTTCTTATTCATTTCCGATTTTGATCAAGTCGAGTTGGGTAATTACTTGATACCCAAACATGATAACCAAGACATTCTTACATCATCACGACTTCCCGGATCACGTGGGTCATCTGGCTATCTACTAATCTATCTGATCAGGGTTGTCACAGACCCTAGCTAGCTATATATCTCTCTGCTCTTGATTGGACGGTTACCCAGTGGCATTAATGTTCCTGGCAGACCCACCATAGTTGCAATCTTTGCCCAACCTTCAATCCTTTTGGTTTCACCGTGGAATGTCTTTTATCTGCTACTCCACATGTATATATCGCCTTTTAGGCTTTTTGTCTTATGTATATTCTGTGCCTTGCTCCAAGCCGTGGGATTTTAGACATGGAAGAAGTGGTTAAACGGTGAGGATCATAATTGCTAATGGGAATAGCAAGGCATGCATGCAGGCATATCCTTATATATTTTTATAGGTTGTCGGAATCAATACAAAAGCTGGGAAAAACCAAATCAAATCTCCAAAATCATACAAATTAAAGCATAGATCTGGTGGGGAACAAATCAAAGCAGAGAGAGAGAGTTGAACCCACATGATACGAAAATTCTGCACTTCTTTGTGTAGTGTTTATATCATCGTCGGTATCCTCCTCCAGAGACCAGAAAAGACTGCTGATGTTGGATTGGAAAATCAGAATCAGGTCAGAAAACCTGAATTTTTGGAATTATATTTGGGTTGGGATTCGGGTAATATGTTTGGAACTGAATTGTTCATTCGGGGAGTCTGCATTTTTCAGGTTGGGTCGGAAGAGTGCTTTTCCGGGTTGGGCGAACAGTCCTACCAACAACAAAGACAAGACAACTCATATCACAAGTACCTTTTGTCCCTATCTGAGTTTGACCCTTGAGCTCATGTGAAAGCCCATGAGAAGCCATCTGCTACATTTCTAAAAGAACATGCCCCATATAGTTCAACACTAATTTCAATTTCTCCTCCACCCTATTATCCCACATTTGCATGATTCTCCCGGATGTGTCTATTGAGGCTAAATAGCTCAGTTCCACATGATGGCATCCCCATAGGCTCCGAGCAATGCTTCTAGAGATGATTTCCAGCTTGGTTTACTGTAAACAAACGTATCTACCTTCCAATTATGAGGGATGTTTTTAATTCTAAGTCCTTTTCTGGCTTCATTCAGCCCTCTAATATTCCAGATATTAATTTAGGCATCATAAAGAATTCAAATGTGCCTTTCCCTTTGTTTGGCCTTGACTATAAATTCCATCCCTTGAGTCGTAGTTGATCTTACATTTGCATTTAGTTGAATTTCTTTACTCCTCTCCGTTCGGAGCTAGTTGTACTGAATTTATTTATGTTTAATAAGTAATAAAACTTTGTTAAAAAGTGCAAAAGGCACAACCCAAGTACACTTGATGTGTAGAAGAGAGACACCTATGTAAAAGGTGAAAGGATGCTAGAAAATCATGATAGTTAAGCTTATTAAAGTCTATAGAAGCTGTTCAAAGGAAGATAGTATTGAAAAATAATGTTGTAAACTCTCCTAACGAATGTTCACGGTCCTCAAAATGTAATTTTGTCCCCTCTGCATACACCATATGAGGCAAATAAGAACCATTTTCCACATTTTTTGCAATTTGTGGTCTGCCACCAAACCCTCTCCATGAGTCAAAAAGTTCACTATTCATGTGGGCATGACCCAGGCCAAAAAAACCC
Source organism: Pterocarya stenoptera (assembly GCA_003123785.1). Taxonomy (NCBI): domain Eukaryota; kingdom Viridiplantae; phylum Streptophyta; class Magnoliopsida; order Fagales; family Juglandaceae; genus Pterocarya; species Pterocarya stenoptera. The sequence goes on from QEOT01008139.1 coordinate 148,947, forward strand.
GATTGAAAAAGTCACTCCACAAGGCACTAGCAATCTCGCAATGGAGACAGACTCCCTACTCTTATACCTGCAACACCAATCAATCACAAACGTGTTTTTTCCTTAGATTATTCGTGATGGAATCTTTCTTAGAGATGCAGTCTAAGAAAAAATGCAGCTCTCAAAGGGACCTTAACATACTGAATTTAGTAATTATTAATTGCTGATTATGGCTGCATGCCAAAATGGATGTTTGAGGTTCAAGATCAGATGCTATCAGTTAAGAGTTGTTCATTAGTAGTGTTTTCTATCTGACTAGCACAGATTCATTAATTTGGTTGTAGCAATAAGCCGTGCAAGAATGGCTTAAAAGCTAGATAAGTTCTAATAAAAGCAACAAGTTTGTATGTCAGACAAATGCTACTTGAGCTTAGCATGCTTGTAGATTTTACATTTGAATTGATTGGTATATGGGTGTAGGATTACGAATGTCTGGAGAGCAGAGGCAAATCACGCCTGCACTTCCGTTGCATTTGGTAGATGTAGTCACTGGAGGTGATGGAATGCAAAGTTTTGCTGATGCCTCAGGTAATAATTAGTCGTTCTTCAAGCCCATTTTTTGGTAATTTGTGTATTTGATGGAATGCTGATTCTATTTAATTGGCTTTTGCAAAAAAACACATGCAGGTATGTATTTGAAGAATAATCCTATGTCATCAAATAACATCAGTGGACAGGGAACTTTGTTATCGGTAAGATCTTTGACTTTGTTCTACCTATAAAAAAAAAGATATTTGACTTTGTTCTAGGAGTGTCACCTCATCAAGCTTTACATGATTTTGTCAGTTTTCCTTGAATTGTGAATCAGTAAGATTGGTTGAATAATCCTAAAGCCTAAGCATTATTTGTGTGGTGGTCCTGTGATTCCATTTTTCTCTTCTTCCATTGATATCCTACATTTTATCTTTAATTTTGAATCCACCATCAGATTTAATATCCTCTTTAGGCTAACATTTTTTATATAAGTAAGATAACTTTTATTGATGATCAAAAGGGTATTATTCAACTACACAGTGAGTATACATCTGATAAACCTAGCTAGAGAATGCAAAGAGGTCAAGAAAATTATGAAAGCTGAAACTAGAGAAACATAATTGTGCCACTGTCTAGTAGCAGAGATTGTTATAAGAAGAAAGATTTGAGTTCCTCCATTTTCCTTGTACTGTCTTCAAAAGTTTGATTGTTGCTTTCATGCCATATAACCTACATTAGATAGATCAAAATCATTCTCCACAAGAGCCTGTTGTAATCATTCTCAGATCTGCCCATTCAGCATGCTAATAAACCCATCACTAGTCTCTCTGTGTCACCCAATCCAACTCGATTAGACCAAAAACTGCTATGGAGGGCATTTGTCAATTTTGAAATTTTGCATGTGCAATAAGCCTGTTAGGGACATTTATATACGTAATGTTTGAAAAATTCATTGTCATAAAATTAACTATGGCTTAAACATAACACTATGTGTGTGTGTGTATGTGTATGAAGCATGCGTGTGGTGCTCACCACTCCGTATTATTCTATGTTTGTCTTAACAAGTTGCAGATAAAGGGGTTGGGTAAGAAGATCTCTACTTCTTTTACTGCCTAGCCCTCTTTCATTTTTCCCATTTCTACAGAAAACTATATAGGGCAGTTAGTTTTTCTTTATTAGCCTGTTCTATCTGGATCTCTAAACATTTGGAGAAACAAGGGTGGTTACAAAAGCTACCATCATTGTGGCTGGTTATCTTAAGTGTTCATGAGGATTTGGTCAACCCCAAGTTGGATAGGGAAGCCTAAGTTCTGCCCATTCAGAATTTCTACGGGTGATGGATAATTCCGACTCTTCCCAGCGGTAATTATCCGCTCCTTTTTCAAACCCCTTATTTCTGTGTGCTTCTCGCCAGAAATCTCTCTCTTTCTTTTTGGTGTTCTTTCTTATCATTTTTATTTTTCTGTTATGGTTCTTTGCGGAGGTTATTGTTGGATTCAAAGATTCTTCTTCACAAGAGAGGATGACAAGTCTCTTAGAATCACAGAGTAGAAAAGTCAATAAATATCTCTATGGGTGGGGCAAAGGTGGAGTGGCTGGTGGATACATTAGAGGCTTGTGCCCATTCCGGAAATAGTAAGGAATTTTATAAATCAACGAGGGATAGTTTTTTTGATAGGTAAACGATTATATTGCTAAAAATAGACATAACCCAAGTACACAAGATGGTATACAAGAGTCAACACCTATCTAGGAAGAAGAAATGGAAACAAGGAAATCATGAAAATCAAGGCCATTAAAATCAACAACTTTGGCCCAAAGAAATAAGGTTCTAACAAAAATAGTCTAAGCTCTACTAAAGAGCGCTCCTTGTCTTTGAACGTACGGTCACTGTGCTCCTGCCATAAGTACCATAGCATATAGATAGGAACCATCTTCCACGCAACTGAGATTTGTGGAATGCTGCCTAGATTTGTCTAGCTGGCTAGAAGTTCAACCACAGTGGTAGGCATAACCTAGGCTAGCACTAACCGACTGAATACATCTTCCCATAACGCTCTAGCAACCTCACAATGCAGTAGAAGATGATCCACAATCTTAGCACTTTTTTTGCAGTAGAAGATGATCCACAATCTTAGCACTTTTTTTGCACATACAACACCAGTCGCCTATAATCACCTTGCGTTTTCGTAGGTTATCCGCGCCAAAATCTTTCCTAGAGAAGCTGTCCAAGCAAAGAACGCCTCTTTGGGAGGCACCTTATTTCTCTAAATCCTTCTCCATGGAAAATGATTATTTTGCGATTGTGTGAGGATTTCTTTAGACTCTTGTACTCCATTCATCCGAGCCCTTAAGGTTCTGACACGTTGTGGTGGGTTCCTACAGGAAAAATGTACATTCTCGGTTCACTCTTTGTGGTCCAAAGAGTGATGAGGGATAGTAATCACTCATTTGTGGCCCAAAGGTGCACAAATTTATATGGTCGATTCATGGTGATTGTGGAATATGGGGGAGGTGGAAGATGGGGTTTTATGATTATACTAGAGGGAGTAAATGGGAATGGCTGACTTAGCTTCTCTGTTATTTTGCTTGAGGTGGATAAAATGGAAGTCCTCTGTTTCGAGATTTGAAAATAGAGGTAAGGATACATCCGTTGGTAATCATATGGGTCGACCGGGGGAGTTTTCGAAGAGGCCTCCTTGGAAGGATGGCATGGTTGGGAAGGGAGTCGTATGAAGTGGTATTGGAGCAACCAACTTGTCTTTTAGTGGGGGATGAGGGGCGTTCTGTCGAGCATGTTGCTTATCATCATCTGCCATATGTTAGGAAGGGAGGCGTTGGGGTTACTGAGGGTGGCGTGTCAGTTGGGGAAGATGAAGGGACGCTGGAGTCCATGAGAAGGGAATTGTTGGTGATTAAGGAGATGATTTATACTATTTTTCTGAAGATTGACGTGGGTTTGGGCTTGGGACTGGAGGTGGGCCTCACCTCTGAGGTCAGTATAAATGTGGGGGCCCTTGGTCAATCTAAAGTTGTTGAGCATGAGTTGTTGTTGCATCTTTGAGGCCTCTAGGCCTTTTTAGTTGGGTGTGCCCAATAAGAGCGAGATTAGTCTTAATCAGAAAGGGAAGGAAAAAGATGGGCCATCTCAGTTGAAGCCAGCCCAACCCATTTCGTAGTGGCAGGTTAAAGCTATCGTTGGGTCTTCTTTGGGTCTTGTAGTTTTGTCTTTGAATATCCATTAGCGGACGCCAGCTCCTCCTTTGGCGTTGGAACACACACAAAACAAGTTGTCGGTGGTTTCTGAGTCTTTGCACAGTGTCCCATTCTCTTGAGGACAGTTGTGTCGGGAATACGGGTCTTGTGGCCTTTTCTTTTATAAACCTTTGAGAGGAGCCTACTGTTTCAGTTCAGGCGATGGAGACTTAACATAAAATTTTACCAGTGGTTACGGGGTCTTTGCATTGTGCCTAGACATCAGTGTGTTATCCTGTGAGGATTAATGACGTCAGGACATCATGGGTTTATTATCCAGCAGTGCTGGCGAAGGCATTACTTGTTCTAAAACAATTTCGACACATTCTCAGTTGTTGGAAGGTGGCCGAGATCTGGGGGAAGTGTTGGAGTGTGAAAACTTGAAGGTGGAGGTGGATGTGGATGTGTTGGTAAACTTGCTTACTATTGAGAATGGAGGTGTGTTGATGCAGGCTATGGTTCTATCTTCTTGTTTGCAAGATGCGGAAGATTAGAGGGGGTTAGGGGAAGTACAGAGGTTGGAGGATATGCTGATGGTGCTTAGGAATGGGGATTGTACAGATTCTTGGGGGCATTAATAGAGGGAGTACTCCAATCCAGTTCCTTTATACTCTCTACCTTTGCATCCCATATGGTGGTTTCACCATTGAGATGGGTGCTCAATAAAGTGAGAGAGATTCAAGATTGTGTGGCATCTCATGTGAGGGCTTTGAAGAACAACTTCGGGCTTTGCTCATTGCCATTGAGTCGGGTCGCTCTCCGTCAACTAAGTTGGGATTTGGATAGTGAGATGAGATGAGATGGTTTTAGATGAAAGTTGAAAAAAATATTGTTAGAATATTTTTTTAATATTATTATTGTTTTGGGATTTGAAAAAATTGAATTGTTTATTGTATTTTATATAAAAATTTGTGAAAATTGTAATGATGAGATGGGATGGGAGAGATGAGTTGAAATGGTTTTGATATCCAAACTGAGCCTAAATTAGCTTCAAAATGTGATAGAGAGTTAAAGAGACTTGCATGTTCCGTAGATTATGATGTGAAGGCAGTGTTAGCCAAGGTAGATCCAAGGGTAGGGTGACAAATTTATTTTTATGAAACCAGATTCTTGTTATCTCCTTCATGGGAGGCTCACTTTCTAGAAGTGTATCAAAAGTGACTTCCATGGAATTGCTCGGATCATTTTCCTATTCTCTTGGTGGTCTTCATGGGAGTCAAAGATATTTCAAGTTTGCATTTCCAAGTCTTTTTCACGTCACTTAGAATCAGGATGCTTCAGTGGTTGATGTTTTGGATTGCTCAAGTGGTTCACCTCAATGGAATGTACATTTTTCTAAAGCGGCGAATGATTGGGAAATTGATGCAATTTCTAATATGTTTAGTTTGTTGTATGATACAAATTTTGGCCCCGTTGAGACAAAAAAGATGATCTGAATTCATACTAGAAATAAGAAGTTTACAGTTCGCTCCACGTACAAGCTTCTGACTAGCCCGAATGTGGTGCACTCTTTTCCTTGGAAGTGTATTTGGAGGAGTAAGGTGCCGTCAAAAGTTGCTTTCTTTGGCTAGACAGCTTCTCTTGGGAAATTTCTGACCTTGGATGATCTTAGGAAGCATGGATGAATTGTTATGGATTGGTGCTACATGTGTAAAAAATGTGGAGAATCAATGTATCATTTGTTACTTCATTGTGAGATGGCAAGGGCGTTATGGTATGAGGTTTTTAATAGGATTGGAGTGGCGTGCGTGATGCCTAGGAGGGTGGTGGATCTTTTTGCTTGTTGGAGGGGTCTAAAGGGTAATAACTCTCAAATTACCGCTGTTTGGAACATGATCCCTTTATGTCTTGTGTGGTGTATCTGGTTCGAAAAGAATGGCCGGTGTTTTGAAGATAAGGACTGTTCAGTGGACAAACTTAGATGTTTCTTCTTTACTACCTTATTTCTCTGGGCTTCGGCCATTGTTTTTAATGGAACTAATGTCCATAATTTCCTTGTTTGTCTTTCTAGTTCCTCTGTTCTTCTTTCGTCATCTACTTTCCACCCTGTTTTCATCTTCTTGGGGAGTGTCGAGATGATGTCGGGTTCCAAAAGATTTAGGGTGGAATTGAAGTCCTTTGTTTTTGCAAAGGAGGGTGGTGATTGTATCCATATCACTGAGAAGAGCAGAAGGGTGTCAACCTCTCTCTTAATCGGATATCGGCTTCTTGGGTGGCTAGGATGGTGGAGGACTGCTTCAAATACTCTTAGAACATTGGCTTTTTTAGAAAGCTTCGTTTGGACTCTAGTGTTCTTGTTATCCAACGGTATACAAACTCGAGGGGGCTTTTTTTGGAACTGAATGAATTTGGGAATGGGAATAAAAGGGGTGTCTTGGCCATTCCTAAAGGTTGTAATGGTGAGGGATGGGAAGATTTTATTCATAATTTTCGTATGCTAGTAGGTCCGTTAGCCTCTATTTCTATAGACAAAAACAAAGTGAAGTCATCTCTGACTAGCAGTAGGGGGATTGGAGGTACGTCTGTCATGGTTGGGCCCTCCTCTTCCAATGGTGTGTCGTATGCTGCGGCTTTGAAAAATAATGCTCCTTCTCTAGCAAGGGGATTTTCGAATGGGATGGTGGCTGATAGTCGGAAGCAAAAGAAGAAATTAGGGGAGGAAATCTCAAACGTCTGGGAGTCGTTCCACATGTTGCCATTTGTCAGCGCCTGGTATTAGATTTTGGCAGAAGTGCTTCTTTCGATGCTTGCTTAGCGATGGGGGAAATTGAAGGGGCGCTCTGGGTAGTGAAGGCTGAGTTGTCAGGGATGCGGGAGAGGAATTTAAATCTTATGAATAAGGTTGATGCGAGCTTGGACTTGTTAATGGACTTGAGTTGTGGATTTGTTGATCAAAATAAGTATGGGCTTAAACGGTGTGATTTCGATGTTGGGCCGGTCTTGAAGTTGGGCGGGCCAACCCAACCCTTACGGCCCAAGTGGGTATGGTGTGCCAAGTCTTCCTCGGACCCGAACGTGGCTCCCTCGTAGGTGCTGCCATCATGACCCAGGGACCTCTAGGCCAACACAGATAAGGTCGCCGGATGCTGGCGACCCTTTGGATGGCTTGCCGGAACATGGATATGCTCCCTCACGTGATTCTAGACATGTTTTGGTGGGCTCCCTCCCAACCTCCACCTTCGCATGATCCAGGGACCTCTGGGCTGACAACCCTCTGGATGGCTTGCCGGATAACGGATCTGTTCTCTCGAGTGTTTCTAGACAAGATTTGGTGGGCTTGATAGTGGCTCCCTCCTAGGAGCCACTCTCACATGATCTGAGGACCTCCGGGTTGGAACAGATGAGGTCGTCGAATGCCGGCGACCCTCTGGATGGTTCGCCAGAGCACTGATCTGTCTTCCCGTGCGATCTTAGCCATGATTTGGCTAAGGAGACTGTTGAGATCGACGGGACTTTGCTGTCTCTAGGGTTGTAAAATTAAACCAGAGAATTGGAAAATCGGCCCAAACCAGCCCGGACCGGTTGGTTCAGTCCAGTTTTGGACCGGTTCGGTCCGGGACTTGTTCCTCCATTTTAAAACTGGTCCGGTCTCGGTTTTATGTTTTCTAGGACCAGATTGGATTCAATCGGACCAGTTCACATATTTATATATTTTTAATTAATTTTTAATATTATATATAATATAAAAACATTATATATAATATTTATAAATTATAATTATATATGAATAATGTTATCTCATAATTTATTACATAAAATTTTAATATTAAACACGAACATTTATTTGATCTTATGTTTTAAATATATAATTTATATTAATTACATTTTATGGCCTAATAAATTCTCAACATTTTCCTTTTGATAAATATATCAGTAATACCAATATACATTAGTAAATTAATTACTATATTATCACAAACATATAGTAATAGTACTGTACCAATAGTATTACTATATACTAATAGTATTAGTGTATTACTAATATTTATATATATATTAAAATATATATAAGTATAAGAAATTAGAGATTTAATACATATTAAAAACTGAAAAACTGGACCTAACCGGTAAAACCGGAAGTACCGGTTGAGGAGGGTAACCGGTGCGGTATTGGTTCTTGAAAATGCAAAATCGGTGTATACCGGTTCAGTCCCAAAATTTGTCCAAAACCGGACCAAATCGGACCTGTTACACCCTAGCTGTTTTCCTTGCCTGTTGTAGAAAATGGGATGACATTGATGATTGGAGACCCTTTGCAGCCTGTTGATAGCTGACTTTTGTGGGTTTAAGGTCGCATTTCAGGATGTGTCCATTGAGGATTGTGCTAGGTTTTCATGCTTTCTTGAGTATGACTTGGAGGCTGTGAACGATGGATTTGTGAAGGTGTCTGAGTTGCAGTTGATATGTAGGGAGCTAGTAGATGGTGCTGATTGTTCTTTTTTAGGTGAGATAGGGGCTGGGGACACCCCAAGTCCTGTCTGTTCTGTGCTGCCAGGTTCAAGTGGGACAGATTTACAGTCAGATTTATGTAGAAAGTGGATGAAATACGGGACTTTATAGGGATTTGATGTGAGGGTTTCAAAGATAAATTTCAAGTACTTCTCATAGCTATTGAGGCAGGCCAACCTCTCTTGGCTAGATTTTACGCCAAAAAAGTTAGGGAGTTGAAGAGACTTGCTTGCTCTTTTAATTATGATGCTCGGGAAGGTAGTGCAAGTAGGTGTAGGAGCAAGGCTCAGGCAAACATTTGTTATTAATGAAACTTAAGATTTTACCGTGGAATGTAAGGGGGCTGAATGATCCTCTAAGCGCCTCAGTGTAAAAAATTTGTTAAGAAGTTGGAAGGTTGATATCATTTGTCTTCAAGAGACCAAACTAAAGTATATTGATAGAGTATAGTTACTAGCTTGTGGGGATGTCTTCATATGGGTTGGGTCTACCTTGCCTCTAATGGGGCATCGGGCGGTATCCTTTTGTTGTGGAATATGAGAGTTGTCAATATGGTTGAGGAGTATGTTGGGGATCATTTGGTGGCTTGCTTATTTCAAAATGTGGATGATGGTTACAAGTGGTATTTTGCCGGCGTTTACGGTCTGAATCTAGACAGCAGTAGAGGGTTCCTTTGGGAGGAGATCATCGATTAATATAGGGGGGACTTTAATATCACCGGTTTCCCGAGTGAGAGGTCGGGTGATTCTAGTATTACCCTGGCTATGTTAGATTTTTCTGATCTTATCTTTGATCTGGACTTAGTTGATTTACCTTTGGCAGGGGGAAATTCACATGGTCAAATGGAAGGGTTTGGTCAAGATTGGATAGATTTATAGTATCTTCGTCTTGGGAGTCCCATTTTTCTGATTTATATCAAAAGAGACTTCCGAGACTATTATTTTTTTGATAATTAATAAGAATTTTATTACCATGAATAGGCATAGCCTCAGTACACAAGAAATATATAAGAGTAAATACCTACATACAACGACTAAAAAGATAGAAAAAACTAGAATAACTCCAACACATCATCACCATTCATTACATTAGCCTTAGCCCATAGACAGAGTTTTAAAGAAAAATTCCTTAATTTCTTCCATCGATCGTTCTTTGTCTTCAAAACATCGCCCATTCCTTTCTAGCCATAGACACCACATCAAGCACGAAGGAATCATTTTCCAAATGGCTGCAATAGGTAGACTCCGCCCAACATACTTCCAACAAGCTAGTAAATTCAGCACATGCTTTGGCATCACCCAAGAAATACCCATCCTTCCAAAAATGACATTCCACAAACTTTTAGCCACCTCACAATGGAGAAACAAGTGATTAACTGATTCGCTATCTGTCTTGCACATAGAACACCAATCAACAATACAAAGACCATGCTTTCATAGATTTTCTGTAGTCAGAATTTTATCATGAGACACCAGCCAACAGAAGAAAGCTACCTTACTCGGCACTTTAACTTTCCAAATACTTTTCCAGGGATAATCACATACACCTTGGCAGGTTAAAGCATTATAATAGGAGTGAACTGAGAATCTGAAATTTCTTTCATGAATCCACAACAATCTGTCTACACTTCCTTGGACAATCTTCAACTCACATAGTCTGCTGAGAAAATCTGAAATTTACATTAACTTACCAATCATTTTCATTTCTCACAAAGTCAACAGTCCATTGAATGCTATTACTAAAAAAAGAGAATGAATCAGCCACAGTTGCATCTTTCTGCCTTGCAATCTGAAAAAGTGAAGGAAAATGGTCTGAAAATTTGTGATTGTGGGGGCCTTCATGGTCCGAACATTTGTGATTAATGATTGTGAAGGAAAATAGGTGTAGGAGCAAGGCTCAGGCAAACATGGTCTGAACATTTGTGATTAATGAAACTTAAGATGGGAAAATGGTTAGAGAGGATGTTTGAAGAGGAAGAGGTGTATAATGCGCTGATAGGTATGGATGGTGATAAAGCACTAGGACCTGATGGTTTTTCACTTTCAGGGTTGTTGGGACATTATAAAGGAGGATGTTATGAAGGTTTTTGTCGAATTTCACTCTCATATGAAATTTGAGACAAGCCTTANGGTTAAAGCATTATAATAGGAGTGAACTGAGAATCTGAAATTTCTTTCATGAATCCACAACAATCTGTCTACACTTCCTTGGACAATCTTCAACTCACATAATCTGCTGAGAAAATCTGAAATTTACATTAACTTACCAATCATTTTCATTTCTCACAAAGTCAACAGTCCATTGAATGCTATTACTCAAAAAAGAGAATGAATCAGCCACAGTTGCATCTTTCTGCCTTGCAATCTGAAAAAGTGAAGGAAAATGGTCTGAAAATTTGTGATTGTGGGGGCCTTCATGGTCCGAACATTTGTGATTAATGATTGTGAAGGAAAATAGGTGTAGGAGCAAGGCTCAGGCAAACATGGTCTGAACATTTGTGATTAATGAAACTTAAGATGGGAAAATGGTTAGAGAGGATGTTTGAAGAGGAAGAGGTGTATAATGCGCTGATAGGTATGGATGGTGATAAAGCACTAGGACCTGATGGTTTTTCACTTTCAGGGTTGTTGGGACATTATAAAGGAGGATGTTATGAAGGTTTTTGTCGAATTTCACTCTCATATGAAATTTGAGACAAGCCTTTATTCAACTTTCATAGCCCTTATTCCGAAGAAGGCCGAGTCGGTGGAGGTGAAGGACTTTCGCCCCATTAGTCTGGTGAGTGGAGTCTACAAGATTATATCCAAGGTTTTTGCCAATCGTATGAGCACGGTCATGGAAAAGATTATTTCGAAGCCGCAAAATGCTTTTGTTAAGGGGAGACAGATTCTGGATTTGGTCCTTATCGCCAATGAATGTTTGGATAGTAGACTTAGATCAGGCATCCCAAGTATACTTTGCAAACTTCACATGGAGAAGGCCTTTGATCATGTTAATTGAGATTCTTTACTTTACATTCTTGGTAGATTTGGTTTTGGGGAGAAGTGGTGCAATTGGATGAAGCATTGTATCACTACCGCTAGATTTTCAGTGATGGTCAATGGCACTCCCAAGGGTTTTTTCAACAGCTCTCGTGGTTTGAGACAAGGAGATCCTCTATCTCCTTTTCTCTTTGCTTTAATTATGGATGTTTTGAGTAGAATGTTGAAGGCAGCTGTGAATGGATCTTTCTTGTCTGGTTTTTCAGTGGGCGGTTCACATTTGGGAGTGTCATTATATCTCACATTCTCTTCGCTGATGATACTTTAATTTTTGTGAGCCGGATCCTAACCATATTCGATCATTGAGAGCTCTCTTATTTTGTTTTAAGCTGTTTCCAGCCTTAAGGTGAACTTATCTAAATCTGAATTAGTACCAGTTGGCTTGGTTAATTCTATTGGAGACTAGGCTGACATCTTGGGTTGTAAGGTCTCTTCTTTGCCTTTGAAGTACATTGGCCTTCCATTGGGGGCCCCTTATAAATCCAAGTCAATATGGGACGGTGTTATCGAAAAATTGAGAATAGATTGGCTGGTTGGAAAAAGGATGTATCACTCCAAAGGGGGTAGAATCACTCTCATATTTAATCTTCCTATGTACTTTTTTTGTTTATTCCCAATTCCTCTTGGAGTGCCTAATAGAATGGAAGAAATCTTGCATGATTTTTTGTGGGGTGGACTTGGAGATGAGAAAAAGTTCCATTTGATTAAATGGGATAAGATTTGTTCCCTCCTTTCTTGTGGTTTGGAGACGAGAAAGTTGAGTATTTTCAGTAAGGCCTTACTAGGGAAATGCCTTTGGCAGTAGCATCAAGAAAGTGATGGTCTATGGAGGACCGTGGTTGATGTTAAATACTCAACCAGATATCTAATTAAGTGCGTACTTGGGGTACTTGGGGTAGCCGGATATCTAATTAAGTGCGTGGTTCATATGGTGTGGGTGTCTGGAAATTTATTAGGAAGGGCTGGGAGGATTTCTTTTGCAATTCAGATTTTTGGTGGGTCGAGGCACTAGGGTCAGATTTTGTTTGATGTCTGGTGTGGTGAAATTGCTCTCAAGGAGGCTTTTCCTTCTCTTTTCAGAATAGCGTTGTACAAGGAAGCTTCAGTGGCTGATCATATGGACATTTCAAATGGCTTGCTGCAGTGGAATGTGCCATTTATAAGAGCATTACAAGATTGGGAACTGGGAGATATTTCTGATTTATAGAGCAAGCTGTACGCATTGACTTTGCAGCATGGTGTAGAGGACAAACTATTGTGGATTCATCTGGGAAACAAGAATTTCTCAGCTAGGTCCTTTTATAATGCTTTGACTTCTCAATCTTCTACTATTTTCCCTTGGAAGCGTAGGAAAAGCAAAGTGCCTCTAAAAGTTGCTTTTTTTGGCTGGTTGGCCTCTCATGGAAATTTCTGACAATAGACAAGCTGAGGAAGCGCGGCATTTTCATAATGGATTGGGGCTTTATGTGCTAAAGGAATGGAGAATTAACAGACCATCTTCTTCTCCATTGTGATGTGGCGAAGGCTCTTTGCGATGACATATTTATTGCCTGGGTGATGCCTAAGAGGGTGGTGGATCTATTGTCTTGTTGGAATGGAGTAAGGGGAAATCGTCAAGTAGTAGAGGTTTGGAAGATGGTGCCTTTANGGGGGGGGGGGGGGGTATTAGAGTTTTATTTTATCAATCTTTGTTATTTTGGTCTAAGGCCATTGTATTAGAGGGGGCTGATCTTAATGACTTGTATGCTTTTCTTTCTTTGCTAGTACGCTATAATTAGGTATATTTCTCTTGTATGCTACCTGTGTACTTGGGCTTTGCCTAATTATGAGGTTTAATAAATTTTTCTTACTTGTAAAAAAAAAAAGTTCTTACCTATAAAAAGAAATAAAAAATAAAGTGTTTCCTAAGCACAACAATAGTAGGTGTGTTAAGACTGGAGCTTTCTTGGTGTGCCTTTCATCGGTTGGGAGTAGCTTTCCCCATGTCACCTCATTGGCTCAATTCCAAGTGTTGGCTTCCCACCCAACTTGAGTTTTAGCAGGAGGCTAGATGTAGGAATGTCCTTGAGAAGTTCTTCACAATGGGGTCTGGTAGTTGAATTTTGGTGGTTTGGCAAGGGAATTGGGGGAGTAGGTTATGGGTAAATTGACTGAAGATTTTCTTTCCCATCCCCCATCAAGATTTGCAACCTGCATTCAAGTCCATAAAGTTTGTGCAATTTGCCTGTGAAGCGGAGAGCTGCCACATTTGCCTGCTTCATATTGTAATTGAGATGGAATATCTCTAGGTTTGCTAACTTATGAAGTGACCGAGTAGCATTACACAAAATTTTTTATTGTCAAGGAATAAGGATTGATTTTCTGCATCGTGATAGACTTGGGTGTCAGTGTTAGTTCCTAATCAAAAATTTGTTTGGATGCTGATTGTCATAGGGATACTTGTTAGTTTTTCTTTTTCCTCTATTTTTTTGGCGCTTTCTTAACCTGAAAGTAGATACGCATACTTTTGCTGCAACAACTGGGAAACAAAGGTAAATTCTTTTTAATGGAAACTAAATGGACTCATGACTGTTCCTTTTTTTTTTTTTGTTTTATTTGCATTATTTTGAATATTCAAGAACCAAGGCCAAGCCTGGATCTTTTTGTCTATCAATAAAGATAGAATCTAATTGATATTATAAGGACCATAAAGCATATTTGATGTCATTTTTTTACATGTTTGGAGGTCCTGCCTTGGAACCAGTCAAATCAAATGGACATTAAGCCATTATGATTGGGGCCAGCCCAAGGCCTACATGAGAAGGATTCCTGAGTGCACTCATTGGCTAATCTTGCCTGGCCCAAACCAACTGAACATGTAAATGGAAGCCTCCTTGCCAAGTATTTCTTATGTGTCTTTCGCTTAATTTAATTTGCAGATTTGCCTACGAACTTGATTTACTTACTCTTGCTTGCTTTCGTCGGTTTAGTGTTATGATGTTTGTATTTGTAATTTAGGCAGCTTAAGCCCTTTCCAACCCAGGCCTGATCCAACTGGAGATTTTTGGCCAAGGATTTTGGTCTTAGGTTTTGACTTTGGACTGAATATTCCCAATTAGCTCATTTTCCTGTCCAACTTTTTCCATATTGATGTTTGACATTGTATGAATCTGTTGTGGCATGATATTCTGCATTCATGTGAGAAAATTAGGGTCTCTTCTTTTCTGAAGGTGTGTTTAGTCCATTACCAAAATATTTTTAATCAGGCTTCTGCATCACAACTTATTGGAAGATCAGCTGCATCTCCTGGTGCCACAAGTGCTACTTCCTTTGATAACACAGCTGCATCTCCGCTGCAATATGCAAATTCTCCTAGATCAGGTACAAACATGATGAACACACCATCTCCTCAGCAACAAACCCCTCAACAGCAGCAGCAGCAGCAAAGGCAGAAACTGATGCAGCAGATACCTCAACATCAGCAGCAAATCCTTGCTCAGCAACAGTTCAGGCAATCTGCAATGCAAGGACTGGCACAGGTGAGGAATTATACTAATGCATTAATTTGAATTGGCTTTGTTGATCGAAGGGGCAGTACTAAACACTAGTTTTGTTTATTCTTCTAATGTTTTCTTCCGCCCCTGCGGGGCAAGTAATGCTTCCAGTGCTGCATCCAGAGCTTATACCATATGATGGCACGGTTGAACATTTTGATTTATACATATTTTCGGAAAAGGAGCTTCAGTGCAAACTTTGGTTCTTGTTAAGATAAAACGTAAAATTTTGGAAATCTGAAGGTTTTTCAGGGCTTTGTGGACATATGGAAAGATTATATTGAAAATGTGTGAAACTTATGAATGTAAACTAATTTGAAATGGCTAAAGATTAAGAATGAGAAGGGAAAAAAGAGAGTGTGCAGATATTTTGTATTGCGACTTGCTCCATACTTTTGGGATTGAGTGGGTCATGTCCTGATGGAGGTAGTAGATTCGCTGCTTCTAGGGGAAGTCTTGGTAGCCATAGCAACGCAGAGGTTTGAGGGATAGTCCCTTTGTGTTTGACGTGGCGTATTTGGTGGGATTGTAATGTTCAGACCTTTGAAGGTTGTGAGTGTGCGGTGTTAAGAGTTAAGAACCATTATGTTTCATCCTACTTGTGCATGGCCTTGCCTACAATAATTTCTGTTCCTTTAGCTTTCTAGAATTTATGGAATTGTGGTCTTCCTTCTAGTTCTGTGTTTCCTATTGTATACTTGGGTTGCACCCCCTTTGTGCTTTGAATAAATTTACGTTACTTATAAAAGAAGAGTGTGCATATAAGATCACCATTCAAAACCTTAATTAATTAATGATTCATCTTGCTTTCTCACTTGCTCACTCATATCACAATCTGTTTTTGGGAGCCTTGAATTTTGTCTTATGTTAATCTCTCTGAAAGTTTTCGTTTTAGGAATTCCTGCTGTATTGTTCGATTTGGAATGGTTTGAATCTGCATCCGACATTGATAATTATGTTAGATGATTTTTTGTTTCCACCCACTATAAATGCATAGCATTTGACTATTTATATTCCTCATGCAGAACCAGCTGCCACAACTGCATGATTTGCAGGGCCAGGCTCAGCCGAAGTTTCAGTCGGTAACTTTACATAAGCTACTCTTTTCAACCTCCCATTAGTTATTTTGGCGGAAAAGTCTGTTGCAAAGGCCCTCCCCTCCGCGGGGTGCCCCACCACCATATCGAATTGCTTACACATGCATTTTTACTGTTGTTCTTGCCACCAAAGTCTTCCAAGAAATTTAGGGTCCACTATATGGAGGAGGATGTTTTTGGGGGGGGGGGGGGGG
>QEOT01008139.1:165175-213826 GCA_003123785.1 Pterocarya stenoptera
GGGGGGGGGGGGGGGGTGGTTTAGTATGTATGTGTGGTTTAAATTGAATGGTCATGCGTATTTAACTGACATAAATAGAACTTACATGGCTTTAACATTCTGGTTTTGTTAAGTATGATAAAATTCTTAAATGCAGAAGAAAGGTTTGTTACTTATCTTGATTGTGAATTGACTTTCATTCAAGTACTTTCTGATTTTTTTTCTTGATATTATTTGAGTTCTAACCAACACACAGGCGCTTTGCTCCAATAATGCATCAAGAAGCACTTAGAACTGTCTTTTTGCGATTCTCCAAATCTTTTTTATTGGTTTCACAGCTAAAAAAATGATTTCTTCTCAGTTACATGGCCAAAATCAGATGCAATTTTCTCAAGCGATGGGGCACCAGCAGTTTCAGAGGCAGTTGCCTTCAGGACATGTTCAGCATGGCATTGGTCAAAGCCAACTTAACCAGGGAAATCAGATGAATCGCCACTTAAGTCAGTTTTCTGGCAATGCTAATAGTGCATTGTTTACTGCAGCTCAGGCGACATCAAATACGCAAATGGTTGGATATTCAAGTCTTTTCATTTATTCATTTTCCTTCATTTTAACTATAATTTTATTTAATGTACTACAGCAGACAGCATGGAGAACATGTCTTTGGATTAATCTAAAGTGGCTGAGACGCTTAGGCCATGTTTGGACACTTAGATGAGATGAGAAGAAACATCTCATCTTAAAACTTTTCATAATTTTCTTCCCAAACATCACTCAACACAAAACACTTTTGAATTTAAAATCTTCGACTTTTTCATTTAATCATTACAACTTTCCCAAATTTCCAAACAAACATAAAAAACAATACATCTTTTTCAAATTTCAAAACAAAAATAATATTAAAAAATTATATTCGAACAATATTTTAACTTTATAATATTTTTATTCCAACTTTTTCTCTCATTTCCCAAAACCCAATAAAACATTTTAACTCAAACCATTTCACTATTATTCACAAAATTTCATCTCATCTTATCTCATTACTTAAACATGGGCTTAGTTCCCTCTCCTATTCATCTCTTGGCGATTGCATTGTTGGAGAAGTGACTCGTTGAGTCTTTTCCATCATAGGGGAAAGACTCTTAGCAGTATTACATGCCCTATGCTGTTGGTTAAATTTTGTTTTTTTTCATATTTCATGGTCTGCCTCACTGCCAGCTGCCATCCACACCAGACATATCTTGACCTGCATTTTCTTTTTCTATGATATTTTCCTCTCTATTCAAGAAGCACATTTTAGTTTTGCTTCTTGGTAGATTTTTACCCATTTTCTAGGCTAAAAAATCTTATATCTCTATTAAGATTTTATTTTCAAATGTTTTTTTTATTGTATAGGTAAGAACCAATTTTATTAATATGAGAAAAATGTACTCACACTGGAAGTATACAAGAGATCTATCTAACTAGCAAAATGAAAGAGCTCTTAAAAATTCTTTCAAAGTGATACAAAAAGTTGTACTATTTTGGGCCACTATCCAATGATAAAAGGTATAAGTTACCTATAAAAAAATAAATAAAAGGTATTAGAAATGATGACTTGAGTTTGAAATATGTTGGCCTTCCGCTAAGGGCTACATCAATCTGGGATACGGTGATCGAGAAGATAGAACATAGATTGGCAGGTTGGAAGAGGCTGTATTTGTCGAAATGGCAGGATCACCTTAATCAAGAGTACCTTGTCTATTTTACCAACGTATTTTCTATCGCTATTCCCAATTCCAGCAAGTGTGGCGACCGAGATTGAGAAACTTCATCGTGACTTCCTTTGGAGCGGCATGGGGGATTACTTTAAATTCAATCTAGTCAGTTGGGACAAGGTATGCTCTCCATTATCCACTGGAGGGTTGGGAATTAGAAACCTAAGGATTTTCAATCGGGCTATTCTCGGGAAATGATTGTGGCGATATAATATGGATCCGGAAGCCCTATGGAAATCGGTGACTGGCTGTAAATATGGAGGTTTGTGGGAGGATTGGTGCACTAGAAAATGATTGTGGCGATATAATATGGATCCGGAAGCCCTATGGAAATCGGTGATTGGCTGTAAATATGGAGGTTTGTGGGAGGATTGGTGCACTAGAGAGATAAGTGAGGCTAATGGGGTGGGAGTTTGGAAGCATATTAGACTAGGTGGGGGGTCTTTAATCATCATACAAGACTAGTGTGGGGAGATGGCACTAGAATTAAATTCTGGAGTGATCTATGATTTGGGAATAATGCCCTAAAAGACTTGTTCCCTTCAGTTTTCTGGCTTACATGCTAGAAAGAAGCTTTAGTGGTTGATCTTATGACAATATCTAGGGATCAAATTCAATGTGACATTAACTTCATTGGGTGGCCCAGGATTGGGAAATTTGCAGCTTTAAGGACTTTTTTAATCTTTTGTACTCCATGAAACTGAGCACTTAAGGTGCTGACACGTTGTGATGGATACCCGCAGGTAAAGGTACATTCTCGGTTCACTCTTTCTATAAGTCTCTCACACAGCCGCAGAGCAATCAATTTCCATGGAGAAGGATTTGGCGAAATAAGGTGCCTTCCAAAGAAGCATTATTTGCTCGGACAACTTCTTTGGGTAAGATTTTGACGACGGATGATTTGTGGAAATGCAGGGTGATCATAGTAGATTGGTGCTGCATGTGTAAGAAAAATAGTGAGACTGTGGATCACCTCTTATTGCATTGTGAGGTTGCTAGAGCATTATGGGACAAAATATTCTGCAGAATAGGGCTTTGCTTGGGTAATGCTTATCATAGTGGCTGCTTTGTTGGCCAGCTGGACAAACTTAGGTGCTTGGGTAATGCTTACCATAGTGGCTGCTTTGTTGGCCAGCTGGACAAACTTAGGAGGTATTCCACAGATTAAAGCTGTGTAGAAGATGGTTTCTATTTGTATTCTATGGTGTTTGTGGAAGGAGCGAAATGACCGAACGTTCGAAGACAAGGAGCGCACATTAGAGGAACTTAGTTATTTTTTTCATTTTTATTAGGACTTTATTTCTATGGGCCATAGCTATTGATTTTAATGGCCTCAATGTTCATGATTTTCTTGTTTCCATTGCACCCTCCTAAATAGGTATTACCTCTTGTATACCATCTTGTATACTTGGGCTATGCCTATTCTGATCAATACAATTGTTTACTAATAAAAAAAAAGATGATGACTTGAGTTCCATAACTGATTCGTTACAGTCATTAAAACTGTGTGCATTTATTTTCCTCCAAATACATTACAAGAAGCAAGAATTCTCCATAATAGTGTGCACTGATGGCTACAACTGCCTTTTCCAACATGCTAGAAGTTCCACCACTCTCAGGGGGGCATAATCCAATCTTTCTGAACAAGCCAAAGGCTATGTTTTATAAAATGCTAGCTACCTCATTATGAAATAGACAATGATACACTTTCTTCACTCCTTACACATGCAACACTGATTGATCACTGTAACCTCCGTCTTCCTCACATTATCCAAGTTAAGAACTTACTTAAAGCCGCTGTATGAATGAAGAAATTCACTCTATGGGGAGTCTTATCCTCCAAATGAGCTTCTAGGGTAAAGGGAACATATCACAGGCACACAACACATTATAAAATGACTTTACTTTGATACCTCCTTTTTCAGATTTGCCTCACCATTTTATCTGACAAGATTTTGACCCACCCCACTTGAGTACAATTGGTCAAATTTTGAATAGCTCCAGGAAGGCATCTTTCAAGGATTGATCAACACGCCATACATCATGCCAAAAGCAAATCTTTGACCCATTACCCAACATTAATCTAGTAAAACGAGAGAAAACTCCTTAAGCCCTACCATTCCCTCCCAGGCAGGATACTTTGTGTCCACTAGCACTCTCAAAGGCTATCTTGTACATGGTTCACTGAATAATTTATATTTATTTTGATGTGATGCTTTCTGGTGGTGAATGTGCTGGTTGCGTTAAACATTATCAGATTTGTAGTGTTTCATTGTATCACCGTTATAGGGCAAATGCCCTTTTGATCTCTCAGCTTTACAGGGCAAGTGCCCATTTCAGATCGACTGGGTTGTAGCTTCTATATTTATTTAAATGTTTACTCATGTTTTATATTGCTCTATTTATCCTTGAGACTATATTCTGTTAAAGGGCTACTCATTATGGAGGTTTTCTTTGGATCTAATGTGTTCTTGGCATAAATTTCGTACTCCATCCATGTGGGGATGTCACACTTTGACTTTCATAAATTATCCCAATCTTAACATAGAGAAGTATTAATAATATCACCTTTATTGTTTTGGACCGTAGATTTGGAAGGCAATGGATATTTTAATGTGAAATAATTAATTTGCTTGTCATTAAAAGATTAGAGTTGATGAAAATAGAAAGAAAATGGCATGGAGTAAATATTTACCAATTGGTCTAAATCTCCTTTTTTTTTTTTTTCTTTCATGCTAAAAAATTGGGAACTTGTGTTATACTTCAGCTGGAGGATATGTTAATCAGTAATGCTATACAGTCCTAGGGTGTGCGAGCCCCGTATACTCATTTTGAAAAAAATGGGGTCTACTACTAAAAAAATAATTTTTTCATGTGTTCCAGATTTTCATACTTTTTTCAAAGGGAGTACGCAGGTCTTGCACACCCTAGGACTGCAAATATCATTTTTTAATGTTAATACCTTAATGATATCTCGTCTCTTGTATTGTGTGCATTTGGTTGGAGAAATCAGAGGACTTTTGGAGGTTTAGAGAAAGAAGTCCCTGGGAGAATTCAAGTTGAATTTCCTTTTAAGTTTCCTTAATTACAGATCCCTTTTTATTTACATTTTTTATTTCTTTCTTTCACTTTTTAGATTATCTTAATTTTGGTTTTTGAGCTGTATTTGCCGACTGATTTTTTTGATTTCTTATTCCAAAAATCTGTTTTTGTTCATATATAGAAAAAAGGAAAAAAGTAGCACGACCCCCAAATATTGGAAGTCTTTTACTTCTCTCCATGCAGTGGCTGATATCATGTGCTTTCTGAGTTCTATATCTCTGTTTTCTTCAAGATGTTATTATCAGTTATAGAGAATGTTTAGTATTAGTTCCTCGAAATAAATATGGTTGCTGGTGAAGCATGTACTGTAATGATGTAGGTGAATTGAAGAAAAGGAAATATATATTGCTTATTCACAATCATATTTCTTACTCTTACTCTTGATCTATAGCATGCATCTGTATTGCTTGTTCACTCACATTGTGCGTCTATTTGTATATTTTGAAGCTTGACTATTTCCCTGTTTCGCAGTGTTCTTTTGTTCTCCCTTGGCTGAAGCTGTTTTCTTTTATCCTTTATGACAGAATCTTTGACACCCTGACTTTCATTTTGTACGTCCTGTTTCAGATTCCAAACATTTCCGCGACTATGTCATCGCAATCAGTTATACCACGGATGCAGGTGTGCTTCCAAATTGCTTAGCCAATATTGTTTCCCTTTCTGTTTTCTTGATTTGCAAATGAGAAGGAAAATGAAAAATGGGGAGGTTTTGTTGCTCGTTTCTCCATGCCTAGCAACCGTTCTTGGAGTTTGGAACCATATATAATCAGTTTTGACATATTGAGTTTTGACATATTGAGTTTTGACATACTGACTTATCAAAAAAAGGTTTTGACATACTGAATACGTTGGAACCATATATACTCAGTTTTGGTAAAACAGAAAATGATTACTGTACCGTTTATCATAGCCATGACCATGACTTCTGTGATTTCGTTGTGTTGATGTACGCACATACCCAATCTGCTTTTCCTCCCTGATGAATTTTTGGTAGTTCATTCATTAACTACAGGTAGGGGGCCTGTCAGTGCATGGCTGATGCAAGATGAATCTTAGAATCAGTTGACTTTTAGTTTATTTAGGTTAGGCTGTTAATTTATCTTATTATTTTGTATTTTAATAAATGAGCATATTAGACGAAACTCTTTGCCGAGGGCCTGTGCACACCTGGGATTAGTCGGGACTTTGTTCTTGGACACCTGGTGCCAATAAAAAAAAAATATATATTAGAATTCAATTAGGATTAGGGTTTATTCAGAGTCTAGTTTAGATTGGGAGTTCATTTGAAATTTTATCTTTTATTTGAATTTTTTTCCTATTTATATGATTTAAAATAAAGTCCTAATTATATTAGGACACCTTTTAATCTAAATAAACCTCTCTGTTTTTTTTTTTTTTTTTTTATCGGTAATCTAAATAAACCTCTTTTGTACTCCCAATGGATTCAGATTTTGAATGGAATAAAATTTATTCAAAAAGTGGCTTTCTCTCCCTCTCCCTCAATTCTCTCTTTCCCGAGCTTCTTCTCTCCTCCCTCTTTTGGCTTCTTCACCCTTGCCTTCTTCTCTTCTTCCAACTTTCTTCTCACTTATTAGTTTTGGTGTGAGAGCATTGCTGTTGCTTTCTATCAGCAGTGGCGAGATCCCAAGGTCTGCAGCATTCAATTTTCTCACACACCACAGAATTTCACCACCACCACCTACACAGCTCTCCAGATTTCTGCACATCTGAATCACCCTCTCATACCCTCCGATAACCCCATCCACCATCCAAACAGCTGCAACAACACTCAACCACCACGATCCATCCAACATCTGCCACTGAAAACGTATCTTCTTCACCTCCAGAGAGCATCACCCACACCCAAAACACTAATCGATAAAAACCCACAAGCCACACTTAAATAAACAAATCCCCGTTTTAAAAAAATAACCCAATTGGCAACCATCATGACTCATCCGATATTCAATTGGTAGCCACCACAATCTCCCTGCCACCCAAATCTGAAAAAAAAAAAACCAGCAAAACCCATGTGCCACCCAAGCACTGCCAACCTATCAGAATTCAGCAATATGAACCACACTGAAATTAAAGAAGAAGAAGAAGAAGAAGAAGAAGAAACTAATAAAAAATAAATTCCCAACAGACCATTGTGCTTCCATCCAGCTGCTACTACCATGTACCCACAGAAACCCTTTCACAACTCAATCCATAATCCTCTTTCCCACAAACAAACAAATACAGGTTCCAAAAATACCAGAAGCATAAGAGATACAATCCCACATAGAAATCAGGATTTTCCTAGATTCACAATTGACTCACTGGCTGCAACTGCATCTACATTACCGAAACTCAAGCACCTCAACTGTTCTCTCCTTTATGCTGCCATCAATCATGAAAGTGCCTCCACACGCATTGCCTAGCATTTTCTTAGCAGCACCAGAGACATTACAGAGCATCAGCTTTCCATTGAAGAAGCAGAGATTTTTTTTTTGGAGAAACCAATTGCATCTCACAAGGGGAGGAATTTCACTAGGTGCCAAATATGGTGGTTTTTGTTTTTGCATGAAAGCTTTAGAGAAGAAGAAAAGTGGAAGAAGTGGTTCACTTGTTCTGTGACAGAGAAGAATAAAGGAAGAAAGGTCTTGCTTTGTGGGCAGCAGGTCACATAAAACAAAGAAATTCAGGGTGCCAGTATTCACGTCATTTCCCTCTTGTTTTGGCAAATTTTTATGGGTTTTAATGGAAGTCCAATAACAAGCACACGACCAGTTTTGTGGAAGGTCCAAAGAATCATCCAGCCTGTGTCCATTCATGGTCCAGGCCTAGCGTTTTTCTCAAAGCTGTGATGCCATGGGCATTTTTTTCCACCTTTTGGGATTTCAAAACTCAAGGACAAGTTTTTTTAAAGCAGGGGAGAATAATGGGGGATGAATTTTAGAGTAAAGTGAATTTTGGTTTATTTAGATTAGGTTGTTATTTTACTTATCGTTTTACTTTGTAATTCAATAAATAAGCCTGATAGAATCCAATTAAAGATTAGGGTTCAGTTAGGGTCTAGTTAGATTATGAGTTTATTTAAAATTTTCTGTTATTTGAATTCTTATCTCTTTAGGAGTCTATTGAGAATAAATAAAAGTCCTAATTATATTAGGACACATGTTAGTCTATTGGAAAATTTTAGACATCCCTTGTGCTCCAGATTCAATTTTTAATGGAATTAAATTTATTGAGAAATTGTTTTTCTTTCCCTCCCCCTTTTCTCTCTTTTCCCCCTTTCTTCTCTCTCATTCCCAAGCTTCTCTCCTTCCTCTTTGATTTTTATTTTCTCTTTCTTCCTAGTCTTCTCATTTCTTGTCCTGCATCAGTGGCACTGAGTAGCGGACCTTTATTGTGCCTGTTCTAGATAGGTGTACTAAATATATGTCTGTGTTTGCATTGTATTGTTAATTTTCATTCAATTGTGTTATGATGACTTCTCTTCTGCTTAATTACTGTCAGTATGGATTATCTGGTAGCAATCCCCAGCGAAGTCATGCTTCCCAAATTTTGAGTGATCAGAGTATGAATTATGTCCTTAGTTATGTTTCTATGTGAATATTTGTGTCAATATGTAGACAAGTAGGCTTAAAATGCAAACTGGGGTTTTTCTTGTAGTGTTTAATATGGGAGCAGCCAATCCTAGTGGTATGATGCCAATACAACAGCAGCAGCAACAACAGCAACATGGTTCACAAACTGCATTTGGTAATATGCAACCGAATGCGCAGAATCTACAACCTGGTATGGTAGCACTTCAGAACACGCAACAGAATCTTCCCAATTTTTCCCAACAGAGACAGCAAAACCCACAGTGATGCAATAATGCTGTCTGTTTTATCTTATTCTTCTTATTACTTCTATCTCTTTCCGGTGGCCATTGGTGCATCCAAATATATGATTGGGGCAGTAATTCTCATGGGTGAGAACTCGTACATGTTGTCTAATTTTTACTTCAAAAGTACCATGTTTTTTGTTTTTTAAAATTGGCAGTATGCTTTTCCATTTTGTCTCTCTAAATAAGTTCTGCACTTGATGTCATTCCAACTCACGGTTATGTGATGCATGACTATGCCTTTCTTGTCCCAGTGTATTGAGACTTCCCAAATGACCAATTACTTATTTCTATCTTATGTAGTGTTTTATTGCAGTGTCGATGTGATGGAGTTGGAAGGGGTTCCAACAATTTAGTACATACTACATACGCATCTGAATAGCTAAACGATAGCTACTTGTGAGGATTCACATTTCACTGACATTCCTTGGTTAGATTTGGTTTTTATTCCACGTTCATAGCATGTGCCAAAGAAAATAATTTTTTTTTTTTTTTTTTTAGTTCAAATGCTTGGTTATATCAAATTGATGGAAGAAAAGTTCTTTTTCTTATATAGTTGTCAATGTCCAGTTCTTTCTTGTATTTCGTGATGGAAAATTATAGTTCAACTTTTCTTTCTTCATTTTGGAAGGCTGTTGAATGCATTTTCTGATATTTGGTGTGCATGATGGCTTGCGGATCAGGTCATTTAATCTGCCAGTGGGAGTGAGAGAGGCCTTGTTTAACATGCATCTTTAACTGTTGTGAGGTTTATGACGTGTGAACAGTGAGTCTTAATCCCACTAATGTCTTGCCTGCGTTTTTTGTGCACGCTTGTGTTATTCAACAGCAGCATGACCCCAGAAAATTGATGTTGCAACTCGAAGTTGGAACTGCATATGGATTTTCATATATATAAATATAAATATATATATAAATATAATTTAGAAGGTCGAGGTCACCTGTCTAATAGTGACCACTTTTCAATTTTATTAAAAAAACTTCACTTATGGCGGAGGAATACCGTGGCCACAAAAAGATTTTTCATATATTGATATGGTTGCATACATCTTCATATCCGAAGTTGCCAATTGGCAAACTATTCAGTTGAAAAAAGGAAAGTTTTGAATATGGGGAATTGGTTCAGTGTATTGAAAATTGGGTTACCTTGTCAATTATGCCACAATCCCTCTATTATGACACTTGGTTGATGTGGTAGAGCTTAATGACCATTGGATTTTTATCTTTGTTTTGACAAAAATTTATCGGAGTGTTACTAAACATTGTCACGCCAGGAAAGTGAGATGGTAGAATAATGATATATAGCATCTAGCATTTTCATTGCTAATAATGGTAAGAAAATTGAAAATTGTGTTAAGAATGAGAAACCTATGCTCTAAATAAAAAGAAAAATGCAAAATGTACTTAAGAGAAAAACTTACAAAAAAAACTTACTTCTCCACATATTACAATGAAAATTATGAAATTTAAATTTCAAAAGAAAACTAACAAAACGAGTTTTATAAGTAAAATTGTAAGGAAAAGTGTAAGTACGTGTAACACTACTTAAATAAAAAACTTTACAAACATAGTTCCAGTTACATTTGAGGGTATTGGATGGGTTGGAATCAGGAGAGACAGAGTATGGTTGGATTTCTTAATTTTTAGTGGGAAAATCAATATGATTCCCAAGCATTTGGGACGTCTCAATAAAATTTTCACATTGCTTCATCCATTGACCGTGGATGTCATAAATGGAGCTAACGAAGATCCTCTAAAATGGAGACAAAATCAATTCATGAAGAAAGAAAACACGATTTGTAATGCGTTAGAATTTATGTTAGTGCTCTGTGTATCCTGGGGACGAACTTTGCGTTGCTTCCAAATTCTCAACAATTTGCGTGGGATTTGAAAATTTTCAGAGAGGCCTGGAACAGCATCTGCAGCATTTCTCAATAAACCATTTGAGCCTGTTTCCATGGAGATATTTAGCAATTAATAGGTGGTCAATATGCGTATAGCTATGCTACCTCGTAATGATCTGTCCTACACAACATTAATTGTCTTTTTTCTGTTTGGTCTACGTTTGACTGTTTGGTGCATGCTTTGGATGTCTAAAAGGGAGTTCAAATTCAAGACCTAACAGTCAAAAAGCTTCCAAAAACATCCTATGTAATGACCCACCTTATGCTCCGCGCAGGTGAAATGCTCGGGTCATCAAAATCTTTACGAAATTAATGAGTTAATTTGATTTGTTTGAGAAGTCTAAACTCAAGTGTAATCGATGCAAATCCATGCTCAATTTGAAATAGGGACACTGATCTGAAACCTTATGAGTTGCTGCAAAAACCATTATAGCTGGAAAAAGAGAGATTTGATAACGAAAAATGGAGATGCATGCAATGGGAAAAAAAGATAAGATTTCTGTACATAATGCATTCGAAAGATTAAAATGAGACCGAAAGGCTTACATGTCTTCAAGGCAAGAGCTCTTGGAATCCAAATCATCCGGGTCTCGACGACGATCCAATGAGAATGTCAATGGCAGTGCAGTACCGGACAGTTTAGCATGCAAAAGAGGGAGATTCTCTGTGGATGTATGGCTTGAAGAATGAGGCGAGAAGGGAGGGGAAGGTGATGGAGATGAAGAGAAGATGTATTTTTGGTTGCCTGGTCCTACACTGAGGGGAAGTGGTGAGGGAGGTGTTGGAGGTGATGATGATGGAGAAGGATAACCAATACCATTGTTCGTTTGCTCCATAGAAACTGAAGCACAAAAAGGCAAAACATATGCACACTAATCTCACTTTTGAAAGATGGGTGCGTGGGTTTGCTTGTTTTAGGACCAAATCCTTTTACCAAAAGTACTTTCCTTTCCCGGCAGTTTTATTAGTTTGATTCTTAGGTATAACCTAACGGTCATATGTCATATGCGCCAACCCCTCTCATCTGCTTCGTATTCTTCGCTTGGCTACCTGACAATTTTTCATGCTTCTCAAATTACCATTTTGGGTCTCTTGGGTTTGACTTTATGATTTTAACTAAAGTCCAGCTGGACTTTTTTTTCCTCTTTATGTCAATAAAAAAAGGGGGGAACTAACGGAGATGATAAAATCCCAACAATTAACCTTGTACAGTCATGAATATATACAATGTTGGATGGAAGAAACATTAAAAAAACAGAGAAATGGACACAAAAATTGGGGCGGTTCATGAATATCTTCTTGGCCAACTGGGTCACGAAGGGGATCGTGGGAACAACAATATTTCATATTTGTATTAGACCCATAGATGCATGGATTGCTTTGAGAAATAAGATCTCAGGTTGGGATCTTGATACACTAATTTACCATCACAACAAACAGTCAATGATAGACTCCAATGTAGGAAGAGCCGCTACTTTCTGGCTTGATATAAAGGAGGCCAGGCTTCAATCATGTAGCAGTAGTGAAGGAAAATTGATACCACAATTGGAAAAATGGCATTGCATGTAGTTAGTGATTGGATTTGTAACCCTAAAAAACATGGTCATTTAGGTAGAAACATGTTGTAAAGGGGTTAACATTTGTGAAGGTGGGTGTTGCTTGTTGGTTCGCAAGAGAGGTCGGGTAGTTAAGTAGCTTGTCCTGCCAATTGCGAGTGAGAGAGGTCGGACAGCCAAGTGGCTTGTCCAGCCTATTTGTTCGAGAGAGAGGTCAGGCAGCCAAGTGACTTGTCTTACCTGTCGCGCGAGGGAGGTCGTGCAGTCAAGTGGCTTTTCCCGATTGTTGGGCGTGAGAGAGGTTGGGCAGTCAAGTGACTTGTCTTGCCTATTGGTTCGTGGCGAGTCAGTGACTCAGCTTTTATTTGTTCATTATTCGCGACGAGTTTGGTGACTTGACTTTTATTGAAGGAGATGCTTAATCGTGCTAAAAAGCCAAACTGGTTAGCATAGATAATCCAAACCACAAGTGTGAGATTTGCAAACCTGAATCGTTTTGCTAGAGCATGATGAAGGTTTGGGGTGTGCCGGTGAGGCTTGTGGGTAGCCATGCTTTGGCAATGATGAAGGTCTGGGGTGCCGAGCAGTCTATTCTGATGATAACAAATTAAAATGCCCGAACAGTGCTTGAGATGGACTTTGTAACCAGTGTTTCGTGCCTCTTGTGTTTTTCTGGGAAGTAGGTTCCCGAGGTATGCAGCCACTTGGACTGTCGCCTAACCAAGGTCATTCAGTCATTCCTTTCATTTCCTCCTTGATCGAAATTGTTCATTGCTGAATGATTTTTGCGTGGTGGAACATGTTCGTCCCTGGATAATCTTTGTTGAGACTTGTCTTGCTTGCCATCCTCTTCATTTTGTTTGCATGCATTGGGACTAGGCGTTTGAGTAGTGTTAATTACGTAGGACTAGTGAGCGAAATGGTCGTTTTTGGCTTTTCAACCTAGGGCACAACGCCGCCGCATAGCAAGATTTCCTTTTCCCATCTCCTGATGGGACGAAGGAATCCATATCATCAATGAACTTCTAAGCCCCATGCGGTTCATCCGAAAGTGCTCTTCTTTCATAGGTCTCTCATCGACACTGAAACCCTCACTTTCCCATCGGGTAGATTTTGAGGACAAAGCAATTGGAGAACTGCTAGATAGACTCTGTTGGGCAACACAAGGTAAAGGAGAACCGCTTTGTACAACTTGTTGATAGAGCATAGCACACTGCTATACTTGATTGCTTAGTTCCCTCTCCTGATAGGAACTCGGACGACTCAATTGGCTGATTCTACTTGTCCAATTCCGTGTTCTTGTTCATTCGTTCTCGTGGCTCAATTTTTGAGTTTATGTCTCCGGTGTGTGCTGGAAGGAAGCCAAGTGGAGCTTGTCACCACTTATCATCGCGTCCTGTTTGTCTCACTTTGACTCTAGCTGCCTTAGGCAGCAAATTTTCAAGTGGTGGTCCACTCTCCTTGGGACACTCGTGATGGGTTCACCACAATGGATGAGTTGTACAACGTTTGTAACAGCCTGCTAGAAATTTACTGGTGAAATTTCTATTTAATTTAGGAACCTTGTAAAAATTCCATAAGTTTTTACGAATCGATCAATTGCATAGGTTTTAGTCTGTCAACATAATCAGTGTTATCATTCACTATGGAACTAGAAATATGAGTTTAATTATTTGAGGTAGTTAGAAGCGTCAAAATATGTTATGGTTTACACCATTAGACTCAGTTGATTATTTAGGATTTTATGGTGCAATAACTCATTTTCTTAATTTCGGACGAAACGCCTGTTCGAAATTGTGAAATTATTTTTAGGGGCACTTAGGGTTGAATTTCTGTAAACGTTTTTTGCTATAGGTTAATATGAATATTTAGAATTTTTCAAAACTAAGTTTATTATGCATTTCTCGGTGTGAATAGTAACCTTGATAAGCACACCAAGTACATTGTTTTCAAAATCATAGTGTGGAATGTCTAAATTAGGTTAGAGAAGTTTTATTTGGACATTTGGCAAGATCTTGGCCACACATAGTGAATAGTATTAGACACTTGACACCATGATGAGCCATTAGATGGATTTGTGAAGAAAATTAAGGTGTGAGATCATGCCATCTAAGCAAAACTTTGTTTCATCTGTTTGTCCTGGATAATTTTTGTTGAGACTTGTCCTGCTCGCTATCCTCTTTCATTTTGTCTGCATGCATTGGGACTAGGCTTCTGAGCAGTGTTAGTTACTTAGGATTGGTGAGTGAAATGGTCGTTTATCTAGTCCAACTCTGTGTTCTCGTTTGTCCGTTCTTATGGCTCAATTTTTGAGTTTATGTCTCCGGTGTGCATTGGAAGGAAGCCAAGTGGAGCTTGTCGCCTACTTATCATCGCACCTTGTTTGTCTCAGTTTGACTCTAGCTGCCTTAGGCAGCAAATTTTCAAGTGGTGGTCCACTCTCCTTGGGACACTCGTGATGGGTTCACCACAATGGATGAGTTGTATGACCTTGCCATGATTGGCTCCTTTGTGGTGAGCAAAGCTTCCATGGGTAGCGAGCAAAGGTAATGGTGGGTAAAGCTTCTGTGGCGGGGAATGGTCCGAGCAAGAAAAAACTTTTGTGGTGAGGAATCCAGTGGAACTGAAGCTCCTATGGCATGGTTGGCAAAGCTTTTTGATGGTTTCGTCTTGCTAAACAGGTCGGGTCTTGGCCGTTGGTCAGCTCTGGTTGTCGATGATCATGGCGAATCCAACACCACCATTGTCTCCACGTTGTCGTGGGTGAGTTGCTTCTGTCATGTAGCTATCAAACTATTGTGGGAACTTGGAGCGGTGGCCACATACCGAGCATCACGGGCAGTGGTAGGACCATAAATGCTTGCCACAGAGACCTTAGTCTAGTTGCACGGTGGAGACGTTGGTCTGGTCGCCCGCCAAGAGATGTTGGTCTGGTCACAAAGTGGGAACGTCAGTCTGGTTGCACTCCACAGGATCGTTGCTCTGGTGGCTCATTGAGGGGCGTTGGTCTAGTTGCTCGCAACGAGGTCATTGCTCACCATGCGTCATTGCCCACCATGGGTAGTGAACTGCTTGGTGAGATTGTTGCTCACCTTAGGGGTGGTGAGGAATCTTGGGTGTGGGTAGTGAACTTGCCTGCTGTTTCTCTTTTCCGTCAAAGCGCAAACTATCTCCTGTCCAGCATTGGCCGAGCTTCAAAGCAAGAGGGGACTTCCAGAGGTGGGGAGGTGTTTTTGTAGGTACTGGACGTGGTGAGGAGTTCTACAGTAGGCGGAGTTTCTATTGGAGAGGGTCACTGTGTTGGCGATAGAAAATGCCGGTAGACATAGATGTGGCCGGTGGTGGTCCCACCGGTTCACTGGTGCCTGGTGTGTGGACCTTCCAGGCACCGTCCGCATGCACTGTGCACAGTGTACACAACACCCACGTTGGTGGGTAACCGGCAGAAAGCACTGTCGTCTTAGTTTGGACGTCTGGCAGAGCAGCCGTCCTCTACTGGCTCAACGTAGAGGAGGTGGCGGGTCCTCATGCTCGCCAACATGAGCCACTGGGTGCACGGTGCCCACTGTGCATTGCATGCACAGTGTGTGCCTTACGTGCATAGTCCACGTTGTGTCCTACAATTTATTTTTTTACTAACAATTTTCATTGAATTAAAACCAATGTGAAAGATAACACATAGAGAAATGGGACGCTTATCTGCTTTTTTGGAGACGTATCATACATATCATAAGTCAGGGAATCTCCTTCTCTCACTTTTGATATAAAGAATTAATAAATCGATTCTACAGATAGTGTTAATGTTAATGCTAAAAGTCGCACAACAGGCTGAAATGGAAGAAATAGTCATCCCGGCTTACAAAGATGATTCGGGCATCGATACGGTTGGGGCTTCAAATCCGAGGTATTCTACGTGGATGAACAATAGTACACCTTTCTGTTTGAGTTTTTTCCCATTCCGATCTATTCCACACATGGACATGCAGTCCATACCAAATTATACCTAGTTTCGATCATCTTTTCCCGATACCGAACGCATAGTTCCTACCATCTCTATTCTCTATTTTGAGGTATTCATGTGGAACAATAGCACGCTTTTATATATATATCTAAGTATTTCTCCATTCTGAGCTGTTTTACTTAGCATATCGAAGACCATCTCGATCTCTGTGTTTTTTCTTAGGAAGAATTGCACTCTGCTCCCAAACTATGCACTTTTTTTAAAATTTACAACCTCTTTTTTCTTAGGCACTTCATGTCATGCATGTCAGTCAAAACTTTAAAACTTTCCAATGAACTTAAGTTGACCCTCAGCATTCCATGGCATGGTACTAAAGATTCATATTAACAAATATTGATTACAAATCTGGGAAGGCACATACCGTCTTGCCGAGTAAGAGCCCTGATATATTTGATATGAATAGGCTGCTTATATATGTAAAAATAATTGTGTTGATATAAGCTAAACTAGATGCAATATATCTGCGTGGGGCCCCGTAGACCATCACCAACTAAAAGCTTTGAAGATTCCATGTGCATTACTAATATTTAAGGTATATATCTATCTCAAACTTCAGTTCAATTGATCATTGAATTCAATCATTGCTGCTACCTACCGAATGCATGGAATAAAGTCTCCCAAATCCAATTTAGCAACAGATTATTTGAAAATGATGAAGCTGCCACGATAGCTATTATCTACAGAAATGAGTCTTTACTTTTCCCTCCACGTACGATTCCCAAATATCTTTTTTAACATGTGATTCATGCAGCACTATATTTGCAATCTCCTCACGAGTAGCAGTTGGTCTCTGATTGAATCCTAGCAAAGATATAACTCGTTATGTTGATAGGCTCCTCATGAGGAACGTGTATCATATAAAAAGTGTTCGATCTATGCCAACCTCAGTCTTGTGCTGCCAATGATCAATGTTGTTGGCGATTATTATGTTCATGATTTTTAAAAAATAAGATAAATCAGCCTGTTTGATGCTTTTGGTCCCATTATAGGGAGGAACATTTGGACTCACAACTAACTGTCGAACCTCATGATCAGCAAGGCCATTGAGTCCATTTACATCAGTGCTCTCGTCCTCAGCCATCACCCCATTACCAGCAACTGTAGACTCCCTAAGCACCATGTCTGGGTAGGCAGTGGGCAGTTGAGGAATACAAAGAAAATTGATGATTGCGTCCAATGGAAATATAACTGATACACCTCGGCATGAGATCGTGTATGCCTCATCATCTAATTGGTACCAAGCACTTTATAGAACTAAGATATAATGTCAATGTAAGCAATGATTTTGTCCGCCCCCTCGTCCTTTTAGTCAATGATTGGTTTCCAACCACGCTCTATGAAGACAACTGCCAGGGAAAGGCCCTCCCAACGAAAATCCTAAAAGTTCGAGATCTTGACCTCTCGCTCTAGTAATACAGTCCTCTCTTTAACTGTTTTGTTGGAGGGTTGCCCTAACCTACCACGCTTCCTTTCAATATATGTCATTGTGAACCTGAAATTCAAAAAATAATACTAAGAACAATGGTTATAAAATATAATACATGAAGCAGCAAAAAAATAATTATAGCTGACAAAAACAATATGAAATACACAATCTAATTGCCTTATTAATACAATAGGAAACTATTATGTGTGTACACTATTCGATTGAATCGTAACCTGTTCAAACAAATATTGTAATATTCGCTCAACGTTTGAACGTAAAATATATTGTTCGAATGGAATACTGAGGGTCGAAAAGTTGTTCAAACATAAGTTGTATTTAGTCGAATGCAATTCTTTAATGGTCGAACAAGATACAAGCAGTTGAATAAGTCGTTTGAATGCCCATTCGAACGTAATATATGCAGTCGAACGCATAGTATGTCCATATGTTCGAAAGGTAATGTAAGCGTTCAATGCATAAGATCCTTTCTATCGAATCTCGTATTGTAAGCATTCAAACTATTTCTGGATAGAACTCAGTGATGGCTGAGTCAACTCAGTCGCCATTAAACCAAACGAATCAGAGGATTCATTTCGTTCTTCCAAAAATAATAAGTACAGAAGGATGGGATGAGCATAGAGGCATCTCGGTCTTGTGTTTTCCAGCCACCTACGGTGTCCTATGGCTGGAAAATGTAAACCCAATTTATTTCTCTATTTTGTACAAAAACTATCCAAAAGAACTCAAAATCAACCCAAAATCTGAAGAGAACGGGCATACTTGTGGTTTAGAAGTGGAGGCAAACGGTGGTGACGATGGCAGCAGTGTTTTCTGCCGATTGAGGTAGCGACGGAGAGGTGGAACAACGTTCGTTTGTTTTATGATGAAACAGTGCTATACCCCATCCTCCCACCAATTGTTATATGTTGACAATCATTCAAAAGTATAGTTATTGCAATAAATTACGTGAATCATAATGATCGAACGTCTGATATGAACTATCGAGCAGTAAGTCATATGACAAACACACATCACAAAAATGGTATGATGATAATTCTTTTTGTTTTGACTTCTCAAGTCTTCTATTTGGATGGTCTTGATTTAGGGAATCAATGGTGGGTGGTACAAAGGTTTTCTCCAAAAAATATATATGATTTTATCCTCGAGGCAAAGGGAGAAGATAAAATCAAGAAGATGCTCCCTCTCCACAAGAAGCATACCAAAAGAGTCAATTTGGCTTTAACTTGTTTGTGGATTTGAGCTAGTATGACATGATTCCTTTACATAGAAAAGTTATTTAGATTGAAATTGTTGATGGGACAGTCAAAGAAAATATTGAATCATTTGAAATATCAACAAATGAGAAGGGAGATTGGTCAACTGAAACTGATACGGATGATTAATGTGTTTTGTGCTTAGATGACACTTTATGACAAATTGTTTTATGTGATATATGTCTTAGTGCTTTTAAATCATGCCACCTAAGAGGAAGAAAGTTTGCATCTCATCTCCACCCGTTCCTAGCTCTCTGATTGACACACTAGTTGGGATTAACTCTCCAAAACGAGGTATGCATATTGATAGAAATTCTGTCTCAATTAAGGTAAATCATACATATTAAATATATTCTAAGTTATCATTTCATTTGTTTCTACCATAAATATGATTTTTTTTAGAGCTAACAATACAACCTCGTCAAGGTCGTGGCACTACTACATGCGTTACATTGAAAAAATATTGTGAAGTAGGTAAGATTAAGATTAACATTCCTGATGATCACACTGGAGGTGAAGGAGAACCAGCGACTTGGCTTGCTTTGCAAGATCGCGTATGGGTGCTTTTACACTACCTTTTGCACCTTTGGCTACTCCTTCATGGCATAAAGTCTCCTAAGATGTCAAAGACTTTATTTGGAAGCACTGTTTGATAATGTTTAATTTATCTCTCAAATTATTTAACGTGTAGTAGGCAAAATATATAATATGCAAATGACTTGTTTGTATAATAATTTTTAAAGGATGACTTCGAATTAAACTTTGGCCGGAGTGAGGAGTGTAAGACTAATATGAGCTTATGTGTAATTCATTCTACAAATATAAGGCAAGATGTCATGAGCATTACAATAAGTTCAACAACAAGGACGAGGCTTGCTAACATCATTTTCAGGATGTCCGACCTTAAGAGTGGAAATATTTTGAGAAAAGTTTGAATATCTTGCATATAAGATAAATGACTTATTTTACGTGTCATATTTTATAATTTTATCTCATAGATGTAACTTCCTTTATGGAATGAAATGAAGTCTATTTCTTATCAAAAAAAATATTTTATAATTTTATCTTGTTAATATTTATTAATTATTTACAGGAGCGAAGTTCTATAAATAAAGCAAATATATTGAAGTTGAAGATTCATCATCATGCAGGTTTAAGATCTTTTCATTATCTCTCTAAGAAACTGATAATGTTATTTTATATAATGAGTTGCTCAAGTTTGTTGTTTGCCATATTCTAATAAGTTTATATATCTATAAAAATATGTGTATTGTAGCAATTAAATACCAATAATGATTTGATAAAAATATATGTCGCATCAAATGGTAGGTGGACTCATCTTGACGCATGTCAAAATTATGAAAACATATAATTATCTATTTTTTGTGTTAATACAAATATTTGTTTTAATTAAACATATTTGTATATCTTTTGGAATATTAATATGTTCTCTTATATGTAGGAAAAGATGGTTGCCTTGCGTATTAAATTTGCATTTGATCAAAGTTCCTCAACAAGTGATGTTAACATTTTTTTAGAAAGTTCTGGGTCCATGTTTAGGATATTTTGAGGGGTTTTGGTTGTTGCATCAAGCCTTCTAGCTCGTCTTCATCATCCAATAATGCCTCCAACACTTCTAGAACTTTAGAGGACTCAATGTTTGAGATCGAGAAATTGAGGACAAAGTAGGTTTTAACATTTAAATTCTAGTTGTATGGAAAAGATACAGAGATATAAAATAGGTTTTATGATATTTATTTAATATTTGATTACTACTTAAAAGATATAAAATAGGTTTTAACATTTGAATTCTAGTGGTAGACCTTATGTATCTATCTCATCTTATTTTTAGATCTTAGAGTTTTAGGAGATCTTGATTCAAATCAAACAAGAGTTTTGAAGTGTTTGATCAATTTTTATTTATTTATATGATTAGTGAAACGAATTGTAGACCCAGAAGCATATAGTCTTTGTTATATCCATGCATTAGTCTTTGTTATAATGATAGGATTATCAATTCTAAGCATATAGTTTCAGTACTTTCCCGTGTTGTCTGTCTTAGTTGGAAACATGAAATCATTGGATTCTAAATTAATAAGCACCAATTAAACATTTTAATCCAATATATAGAATAGACTTTGTATGTTCAGTGTGAATACATGCATACTCTATACATGTCGATTGAAACTGTGAGATGCAGTTGGCCGGAATGGGTAAATTAGAGGCAAGGGAATATATATAGATCGATCGGGTGAGGGATGTGTGGCAGAAAGATACGTAAATTGGGTGACGTGTGATGCTCAAAGGCCAAGGAAAGAAGTGGCTAAATTAGCTTCTCCTCTTGGTATAGTGGTTAGGGTAATTACATTGGTTAGGTTGGTCGAAAGAGTTTTTAGAGAGAGAAACTTTGGAGGGATTCTAATTATGGGTTCATTGTTATGACTTTCATATAATATTTTTCGCCTAATTGAACGTATCAACCAAATTACAAATTGAAATTACTTGCAATTTGACGTCGGGCATAATTAAGAATGTATGGGGATTTTTCCCACTTCATAGAGCCCATTGGGTCTCGGCCCAATACCCGGCCTTAGGGTCACCAGGACCATACTTGGAGCAAGGTGTCAACCAGGGAAAGGAGTCAAGTAACTGATAGGACAGATCAGCCTGACATCACTCCACCACTTTCTGAACTTGGGAACTTACATAGAACGTAGTGGGAAATGCAGAAGACCCTCGATCTGCTGACATGAGAACATCTACTACTCACAAGAGATAAAAGCAAGGCTTGGAAACCATGGCATATTAATGGTGCCACTACCGAGCTACATGTTACATTAATTGTGTCATCGCAGAGTTACGCCGCATTAAAAGACTCTGATAGAAGGAATAGTAGGAGGGACATGAACTCCAATGAGACAAACACAATTTGCACTTCCTTAGACTTATGGTAAAAATAGCAAGCCCTAGGTACCAGAAAGCTCTATTATTACCAGACTCTTTTACTTATTTACAAACTTCCAAAAGAATTTACTAACTTTAGTATTGGAGACTCCCCGACCACAAGGCTGCCCTCTCCTAGTTGTCTACCACATATCTTTTGCAAGCCCATTTCTGAAGACCTAAGTTGTCGGAGCTTGGCCCAAAAGTGTGCAAAACACGACGTTAACAGTGGTGCCGTCTGTGGGATCTTTTGTTTTAGGTCTTATGTGTACTTCGTACGCCTGAGGCAGCCCGTTCTAGACAATTTGGAAGCTGGCTAGTATTACTGGTGACATTGAAGCTGACCAGCAAAAGGACCAAGTTCTTGGGATTGAAGAGGGCGCAGTGGAAGAAAGTTGGGCACACACCTATAAAGAAAGGCCTGCGAATGGCGGGGTAAGCCAGGTGCATCTTGAGGAAGGCATCATCGTGGGGGAGTAACATGCCTTCTTCATCCTTCTCGCTGAAGGTTATGCTAGGCTCCCTCGAGTGGCTCCTGGTGCTCGGGGCTACCTTGTAAGTGGTGAACACTTCCTCATATCTGGCTCTCCTGGCATGGGCCCTCCTTGCCGAGGAGGTGGTCCCAACTCCTGTGTATCCCCTGCTATCGTGTGAATTTCACCCACTGGGCCATCTCTTTTGGCCTAGATTCTTCGACACGGGCTCGCCTTGGGCCGTCCTCCAGCCATTCTTTTTATTGGACTTTCACTTCTGCGTGGCCACGCGCTGTCGTTGGTTCATTGGCAATGCCTCTCGTCACCCCGCTGGCCCAACAGGGCCTCCAACTCCTCCATTGTCCGCATTTTGGTGAAACAATCCTCCATTCGGTGGCTGTCGGTTTTGTGACAGGTGCAATACGTAGTGTGAGTCGTGCCCTGTTGCTGCTCGCCCTGTGGGCTGGAATCTCTACCAGTCTCCACTGCTAGGCTGGAGTTGGTGTGGGGGCCCATCTGCCTGCTCGTGGGTTGTTCCTTCGTGCATTTGGCCTCATGTGTCTTCTTCTTATTACCTTCCCGGCTTGTCACGCTTCCTTGGCTAGCCTCTTTCTTGTCTGCCCTGTCCAACTAGGTCTTTCGAGGAGCCGTCAGCACCCGAAGAGTATCTTCGACATTGATAAAACTATTGGCTCGGTCCATGAATTCTCTCAACGAAGTTAGGGTCTTTCACGTATCTCCGTCATGAAGGGGTTGTGAGGCCAGATCCCCCCCCCCCCAATAGTGCTGCTAGGGTGAGTTTTTCATCTTGGTCGTTTGTCGTCATACGCTCCATATTGAACCCGGGAGAGGCACAACTCCAGGCTTTCATAGTCTTTTTGTTTTATGGTCAGGAAATAGGCTGCAAGTCGCCTCTTCTTCCGGCTGGCCATGAATTGCATCAGAAAGAGTCGGGCCAGCTCGGCAAAGTTGTCGGCCGTCAGAGTCGGGCCAGGTGGCAGGGAGCCAAATCATGCTCTTGCTATTCCTCTCAGAATGAGAGGGAATGCCCCACATGCAACCTCTCCTGGGAATTCGTGTAAGGTCATGTGGACATTGAACGTCTCTAGATGTTCCAATGGGTCCTTTGACCCATCATACGTGTCTATCTGGGGGACTTTAAACCTCGGAAGGAGAGGAACTGCCATGACTTCGGCGCTGGTGAGTAGCTGGTCCACCGAGGATGTCGTGCCTACCCTTTTGACAATTTCTGCCTACTTGTCCCTAAGCTCCCAGGCCACCTGCCCGTAACGTCAAACGGTGACTCGGTTCGTGCGCTCTTCCCTGTCTTCATTCTCTCCTCCCTGTCTCCATTTTCGCCATCCGCCATCCTTGTTCTTCCCTTGTTCGAGTTCCTTGTTTTTGTCTCCTTCGTTTCGATGGCCCCGAAGTGTTCTTCTTGCTCCAAGCCTCTGTATTTCGCTGGGAAAAGTTGGGTGTCATCGATTACCGCCAAAGATCTTCGGTGTTTAGGGCGAAGTACAGCATCCCTTCGTCCGTCATTTTGGAGGTCCCTAATCGTCATGAGGCTACCGTTGATGTTAACGAGATGGTGGTATATCGAGCACTGTGACTGGATGGGAGCCTTTGCAGTTTCTAGGCACGTTCACCCCGAAGGCATATTGCTAGCCTTGAGTCGCACCATTCACACATCAAGGACTGGTCCAGAAAATTCGTTTTCATCTCAGGCTCGGGATGGGAGTACCCCAAGGGAGAGTGAGATCACCCAGAGTTCGCCTTCAAGCTATGTGGTCCTATGTTCCTTTGCCCAAAAGCTTGGTTATTGGCCAGGTTACCGATTGTGCTGTCCTGGATATCAACCCATTCCTATGATGCGAAAACTGATGCCGTGCTATTGGACATCAACATCAGGAGCTTCTTGATTTCTCCCAACCATTTGTTTGTGCTCCCTCGGGAATTCCTTATAGACCCCTCATCCCCTTGGGGTCAGAAGTGGTCCTCAAGTTCTCCTCCCACTCTTGGAAAAGGCAAGCGTCCAAAGGTGGCCCATGGTGAAGAAGGCAGGGCCTCTCTCAAGATGCTGCTGGAGGGTCCCGAAGCAGAGAAGGCTCATCTAGGAGTGAAGCTCGTGAGACCCGCCCCCCACCCCGACTGCTCTGAGGTCGCAACTTCTTCCTCCCGGGGGTCCCCCAGGAGTAGGGCCTGGGGATCCTAGTATGCACGCCGCCCAAACGCTCATGCTCCTACTACATGGGAAACTCCGAGGTCAGGGGAACCCCACTACTTCTACATGTGGAACCATTTCCTTCCCACTGCCGTAGTCCTCTGTGACTACCTCAATGTTAGTTCTGTCGGCGCCAACCATCCCTGCATTCCTTGCTGAAGAAAAGGGAGACGACGAAGTCTTTCTGGAAGCTTTCTCGCAGCCGGCCCCTCTTAGGGGCGCAGCGATGGACTCCTTCCTTTACTGCGAGGAGTCCCTTGCTTAGGAGACCACTCCCCCAGTTCCACCCCAGGTCCAGTCTCTGATCTCCCCTTCTTTCTCAGAGGTCCCTGTTCTGAAAGATGTTGCCCCTTCAGTCTTTCTAGACTTTTGCTCGGAGGTCTCGGATACAGATGATAGAGAGGAAGCGGGCCCAAGCTCCCCCTTCATCGTGGAGCTGAGCGATGACTTTGTGTCGATCCCAGACATTTCTTAATGACTCTAGGCGAACATGTCTCGGTGCTTGGCAAGGAGCCATTTCATGAATTGGCTCAGTTTAGGGGCCATCTTGATTCCTACCTGAACAGTGTGTTCGGGTTTATACGGATCCACCTTCACTAACTCCAATGGTACATTGGGCTCCGCTTGTCGTAGGGCCTCCTCATCCCTTACTTTCTCGTCTAGCCCCGAGCCTGACGGAGCTGGAGGTGGACCTATTTCCTCTCACACTCCTTCAAAAGCTCAGATCTCGATAGCCTCGGACTTCAGCTCCCAAGCGTAGCACTCTCTCTCCAATTTCTGCTTGCCGCATATTACTTCATCTTCAAGTGATAGGTGGACGTCCTCGCCCTTAGGTGGTTCAAGGTTGGACGTCCCAGGATCGCGTTGTAGGAGGAGGGAGCCTTTACCACGAGAAAATCCACCATGGTAGCTGCCGTTCTTAGGGTCGTTCCAGCCAGGATGGACAAGGTGATTGCTCTGATTGGCTAGATCACATCTCTAGTGAAGCCGTCAGGGTTGGGCTCAAACGATAGGGCGTGATCCCCATCTGAATGAACACTTCCCAGAACAGGATGTCGATCGAGCTGTAGTTGTCGATTAGGACTCTCCTTGTCAAGTAGTTGGCGATTTGAATGGTCACAACTAGGGCGTCATCATGGGGGTGCAACACGCATTCTTCATCCTTTTCGCTGATGGTTATGACAAGCTCCTTTGAGTGGCTCCTGGAGCCCGGGGTTGCCCTGTAAGTGCTGAACACTTCCTCGTAACTGGCCTTCCTGGTGGTGGGCCTTCCTTTGCCACCGAGGTGGTCCCTCCTCCGACGTATCCCCCTGCTATTGTGTGAATTTCACCCACCGAGCGGCCCCCTCTGGCCGGGCTTCTTCAACACTAGCTCGCCATGGGCCACCCTCCACCCTTTCTTCTTATTGGACTTTCACTTCTGCGTTGTTGTGCGTGGTCCTTGGCCTCGTCACCCTGCTGGTCCAGAAGAGCCTTCAACTCCTCCATCTTTAGCTCTCTGGTGAAGCAATCCTCTATTCGGTGGTTGTTGGTTTTGTGATAGGTGCAATACTTAGTGTGGCTCGGATCTCTATTGACCTCCACTGCTAGGCTGGAGTGGGTGCAGGGGCCGACCCGTCCTGCATTTGGCCTTGCATGTCTTCTTCTTATTACCTTCTTGGCTCGTCCTGCTTCCTACGCCAGGTGCTTTCTTGTGTGCCCTCTCCAACTCAGTCTTTCGGGGAGCCTTTAGCGCCCAAAGAGTATCTTCGACATTGATAAAACTGTTGGCTCAATCCATGAATTCTTTCAAGGAAGTCAGGGTCTTCTGCATGATCTCTTTCATGAAGGGGTTGCGAGGCCAGATCCCCCCAATAGTGTTGC
This sequence comes from Pterocarya stenoptera, assembly GCA_003123785.1. Taxonomy (NCBI): domain Eukaryota; kingdom Viridiplantae; phylum Streptophyta; class Magnoliopsida; order Fagales; family Juglandaceae; genus Pterocarya; species Pterocarya stenoptera. The sequence goes on from QEOT01008139.1 coordinate 191,572, forward strand.
AAGGGTGATTCTTTCATCTTGGTTGTCTGTCCTCATACGCTCCCTGTTGAACCGGGAGAGGTAAGACTTTAGGTTTTCATCGTCTCTTTGTTTCACGGTCAGGAGGCAGGTTGCATGTCACCTCCTTTTCCAACTGGCCATGAATTGCGTTAGGAAGAGTCGGGCCAGCTTGGCAAATCTGTCAACTGCCCCGGGTGGCAAGGAGCCAAACCATGCTCTTGTTGTTCCCCTCAGAGTGAGAGGGAATGCCTTGCTTGCAACCTTTCCCGAGAATTGGTGTAGGGTCATGTGGGTTTTTAACGTCTCCAAATGCTCCAATGGGTCCTTTTACCCATCATACGTGTCTATCTAGGAAACTTTAAACCTCAGAGGGAGAGGGACTGCCATGACTTCTAAGTTGTACGGCAGCTTTGCTCTGGTGAGTAGTTGGTCCACCAAGGATGTCTTGCCTACCCATTTGACCATTTCTGCATACTTGTCCCAAAGCTCCATAAGCTCGAGGTGCATTCTCTGTTGCTCTTCAGCTGCTGCTACCTCGGGGGTTCAATGCGACTCAGAGTGGTGGCTCTGCTGGTCTCCCTCTAGTTCTCCTCGGGCCCTTCGCAAAGAGATATTTTCCTGGTGAAAAGCTGCCACTTCCTCCATAACTTCCCATATCACTTTAACTTGCTCGTTGATTCTTCCTTCCATCACTTTTGGTTTTTTTTCTCCACGTCGCGAGGCTTGAGAGTGCGTCGTTTCCGGTATACAAAGGACACGCTACTATAGGAAATAAAATCTCACAGATGGCGCCACTATTAATGTCATGTTTCGTGGCTTGGGCAACTCCACTTTATTGTACTCGAGCTTGGTTTTTGCTAAAATGGAAAATGGGGGGCTTAGGGGCTGTGGTACCTCCTACGCTCAAGTTAGTGCAAGGTATGAGATGAAGAGAGAAAGTGACAACTTAGAGCTTAGAGTGTACAAGTATTCAAGAGTGTGAGCAACCCCCTTCTCGGCGCAGAGAGGGGGTATTTATACCTGGTAGGAATGAGCCCCGAAGTTATGGTGACTGGTATGCGGCTTCGTACTGGGATCAGGTGTCCCTGCCAACTTCCTGCTTCCCTACAGACCTGCTAGGCCTGACCATGGTTGTCGTTGGCACCTAGGGGGCATGCTGTAGTGTGCCAACCCTTGAGAGGCATTGAATGCGGTGTGGCCCTTGTCATGGCGTGCCCGTTCCCGTTCTATTACATGCGTCGTGGTCCTAGCTAGGCACGTTCGTCCTCCAGCGCCGTCTGGACAGTTGTGTCAGGGACACCCTTCTTCCTGACGGTTGGCCTGCTATGGTGTCAGGCTGTCCTGCCCACCTCCTGTCCTTTTGTTTGTGTACATTGCCCTGTGTCCTTCCTAGGTTTCCCGGGCTGACCTGGCCCAATCCAGACCTTATACGTGAGCTTGGGCCTGAGCCTTATCACAGGCCCGGCCCATAGGGAATTTTTCCCCTCACAATGTTCGTAAAGAAGTTGAATGACAAGTGGAGAATGTGCGTCGACTTCACCAACCTGAACAAAGCCTGCCCGAAAGATAGCTTGCCCACTTCTTCTCATGAACCTGATTGTAGACTCCACGGCAGGTGACCGTATGCTCAGCTTCATGGATGCCATCTCTGGGTATAACTGACCGAGGTTTGTATTGTTACACGAAGATGTCTTTTGGGCTTAAGAACTCGGGTGCCACCTACCAGTAGCTGGTCAATTGTTTATTCAAAAATCAAATAGGAAGGAACATGAAGGTCTACGTGGAAAACCTACTGGTTAAGAGTGGGACCACGAAACAGCACCTGAATGATTTAAGGGAGACTTTCGCGATACTACTACATTACCAAATGAAGCTAAACCCGGTAAAATGCGTTTTCGGTGTCAAATCAGGAAAGTTCTTAGGGTTTAAGGTGTCTGAGCATAGAATCAAAGCCAACCTCGAGAAGGTGGAGGTCATCCTCAATATGGTCCCACCCCAAAACATTCATGAGGTACAAAGGCTGGCTGGGAGTCAACAGGTTTGTGTCAAGATCCACCGACAAATGCCTACCTTTCTTCAAAGTCCTATGGAAAGCACAAGCATGGGATGGCGAGTGCGACCTAGTATTTGAAACCTTTAAGAAGTACCTCACGAGCTTACCGCTCCTCAGCCAAACCCGATGTAGGGAGATGCTGACCCTGTACCTAGCGGCCACCCCCCAATACACCTCCTTAATGTTAGTGCTCAAGGAGAATGGGGTCCAAAGGTTGATCCACTACACCAGCCACGCGTATCAGAGGGGCAAAGTTAGGTACCCTCACATAAAACAGCTGACCTTTGCGCCGGTAGTAACCACGCACAAGCTACGCCTGTACTTTCAAGCTCACCTAGCAAGGGTCCCCACATAAATCCCTCTAAAAAGGGTATTACAACGACCGGGTGCCTCAGGCCGGGTCATGAACTTGGAAGTGGAGTTGAGCGAATTCGACATCGACCATGCACCACGACACCATCAAAGGACAAGTGCTAGCGAACTTCATCCCTGAGTTTACTGATTTCTCGGTAGAGAACGATGATGCACCTCCCGTGAAGCCCTAGCAAGTAATTTGTTGGTGGCTCATCTTGTCAGGCTGGAGGGGGAGTGTGAGTGCATATCGTTATTTTCGAGGGAGAGGAGTACAATTACGCCATCAAACTAACGTTCAAAATGATGAACAACGAGGTGGAGTATGAAGTGCTGCTTTTAGGGCTAATGGTGGCCAAGTCTCTAGGCACCACCAAAATCGAAGTACGGGCTGATTCTCAGGTAGTGGTCAATCAAGTGTGAGGGGAGTTTGCTGTAAAAAGTGAAAAGTTGAAAAAATACTTAGCACTAGTAAAGGCCGAACGCCCCCATTTTGTGCTTTCAGATTCAGCAAGTGCTGAGGATAGAAAATCATAAAGCGGACAAGCTGGCATGTGCGGCGTCCAGACAGGAGGACTCCCCCTGCCAAAGCTGGCAGTGATCTGAATCATGGAAGTACCTACTGTAGGGATCGAGGTAATGGAAATACTGCTCGAATTCCAGCTTGGGCGGAGTACATACTCAGGTATTTGGAAACCAATGAGGTGTTAGAGGACAGATAGGAGGCCAGGAAGATTAGAAATAAGCAATGTGCTACACTTTAACCGAGGGGATTCTGTATCAAAGGGCCACTCGGTGCCTCTCTTGAAGTGCATCTCTTGAGGAGCACAATAAGTGTTGGTAGAAATACACGAGAGGATTTGTGGAAATCACTCAGAAGGAAATGCATTAGCCAGGAAGGTCATGAGAGATTGGGCACTACTAGCCTCGGGCCTTGCGGGATGCCAAGGAATATGCACGGAAATTTCAGAAGTGCTAAGAATACGCCAGGGTGCCCCCATTGCCCATCGGAAGAGTTGACGTCGATCAAGTCGCCTTGGCCTTTCGCCCAATGGGGAATTGACTTGGTCGACCCGCTTCTCCTGGGCAAAAGGAGGAGTAATGAGTTCCGATACTCATCCTCAGGACGCCCCCAGTCTAATGAGCAAGTTGATGGGAATGCTCAAGAAGCGGCTCGACGATAGGAAGGGGGTGTGGGCAGAAAAACTCCCCACCATCCTGTGGCCTATCAGGTCAGAGTGAAAAATTGGAGAAACTCCTTTTACCCTCACTTATGGCCACGACTTATGGCCACAAGGCAATGCCGCCAGTAGAGATTGAAATCTCCACATATAGAGTTTAGCACTTCGAGCAAGAATTCAACGATAGGAGACTAGAGGAACAGATGGATTTGTTGGAAAAATTCAAACTAGAAGCCTAAATAACAACCACAGACAGCGAAAGATGGGTCTAGAGATGCTTCAACAAGCTCGTGCGCCAGGGAACGTTCAAGTTGGGGATCTCGACTCAAAGAGACAGTAGGAGGAAGGAAAGCTAGGCCCCCCAGATGGGAAGGCCCCTACGTGGTCACTTCCACAAATCGCCGGGGCTCCTACCGTCTCCGAGACTCTCAAGGGAATGAGCTGCCGCATTCCTGTAACGCCGAACATCTATAGAAATTCTATTGCTAAACTAATTCATTATCGTAAATTTATATATTTTCATGCATTTGTTAGAGGCCCTGAAAGAAGTGTTGTATTTCAATGGCAAATTTCAGGAATATAATGTAGCCCACCAACAAACTCTCCACAAATAAAATCAACTTAGTCTCCATTCGCAAAGTCAACTCTGTCAATGTGATCTACATCGGAAAAATTAACCAAATCTCCATCAACAACTTACCTCCCCATGAGGCAAAAGGGGAGAGTGTAATGCCTAAGGCTAATATGCCCTTCTCGCAGAGGAGTGCGGGTTAGCCCTTGGCCACACGAAAATAAGACTTTAATTAAGCGTCAACAGGGGGGAACGGGTCCAGTAATAGACTGCTCGAACGACTTACCTCCCTGTGAGATGCCATAAGGAAATGTAGGCATAAAGGTTGCCTTATCCCTCCCGCAACGGAGAGAGGGATCAGCCACACGGCTACCTGAATGAATTACCCCGACTTTCACCAGTCTAACCCAAACTTACCCTTCCCTGCGATGTCAACGGGTGGGAGCTGGTCTAGTCTTAAACTGCCCTAACAACTTACCTGCCCATGAAGGATGATAGGTGAGTAGGGGGCTCAACCTCATGTTCCGAGAGAGCGGGACCAGCTTCCTTGGCAGCCCGAATAACTTACCCCGACCCCCATCATGGCGAAGGAATGGACCAGCAACATCATTGTCCAGATTACCCCCCTGCGGGGCACTAGAGGGAAAGGTAGGCCTAAATGTTGTCTTATCCCTCCCGTAACAGAGTGCGGGTCAGTCCTCAGCTACCTGAAGAAAAGTTTACCTTCCTCGTAAGTGTCAACGGGAGGGAGCGAGTTCAAAAACAGATTGCCCAAATGACTTGTCTTATCCCTCCCGCAGTGGAGAGTGGGATCAGCTTCAAAGCTACCCGAATAACTTACCCCGGCCCCCGCTGCGACGAAGTGTGGGATTAGTGCCAGCCTGACCCAAACGTACCCTTTTTCGCAAACTCAAGTGAGAACTTGGCTTTTGAGGCCACGATAGTTCAAAAGGAGAACTAGCTTGGTCTGCTAGTCGTCATGGGAACAACATGAGGGAGGACTAGGACTATCAAAGCAATGGTTGACTCGAGGAGAATTTGAGAAAGAAATGGATGGGGACGTGGCTCGTCCCTTGGCAAACTTGATAGAGGACCTAGCCTATGAGGCAGCAATCATCCCGAGGCAAACTCGAGGACGGACCGAGCTGACCCACAACCTGCCCCAAAGAAAACTCGATGGAGGACTATGATTGTTAAAGTCGCTATCATCATGAGGCAAACTGAAGAAGGATTTAGGTAATGCTAAGGGCTGTCTTGAGGCAAACTCGAGAGAGGATTAGGCGAGCTCGTGAGTTGTCCACAGGCAAATTCTGGGGAGGAACTTAGCTACGGAGGCCAGGATCGTCCAGAGGCAAACTCATGAGATGATAGAGCAGGACCAAGATCATCCCTAGGCAAACTCGAGGGAGGATCGGATGCACAACAATTCACCCTGAGTGAAACTTGAGGGAGGATTGGGAACGGTCGTGGGTTATCCTCAGGCAAACTGGAAGGGATGCTATCGTGAGCGTGCCATGGAAAACTTGTCGGGGGATCCAGCAAGTTCGTGGTTATCCTGAGAGAAACTCAACGGAGCACAGAGATGCACCACAATTCATTCAAGGCAAACTCAAGGGGAGCTACTTAGGTCATTATCGGCCCAAGGCAAGCTTGAGGGAGGACTGAGCTGGGCCCCAAGTGACCATGAGGGAAACTCGAGAGAGGAGGAGATGCCAAGGGAGAGTGTCTATCGAGGTTGTGGGTCATCCATTGGCAAACTCGACGATAGACCAAGCAAGTCGGGTCGTCCAGAGCAAACTCAACAGAGGATTGAACTTGTCCAAGGCAAACCCTAATGGAGGATTCGGGTTACTTAGGTGGCAATCTTTCCAAGCCAAGCTCAGGGGAGGATCATGAAAGGCCTTCCCTCAAATTTGCCTTGGAGTGACTTGCAGCCTAGCTCGGTCCTTTCTCAAGATGATGGGGCCTCACCGGATCCTTCCTCGAGTTTGCCTCAAGATGATTGAGGCTTTAGCAATCCTACTCCCTCAAGTTTTCCGTGGGACGACTTGGAACCCATCCTAGTCCTCCCTCGAGTTTGTCATGTGACAACCCATGACCTCGCCTGATTCTCCCTTGAGTTTCCCTCAGCATGACTTGCTTCCAAGCTAGGTCCTCCTTTGAGTTTACCTAGGGATGATTATGGACTCGGCAACCGTAGTCCTTCTTCGAGTTTGCCTCAGGATGATTCATGACCTAGCATAATTCTCCCTCAAGTTTGCCTTAGGAAGGATCTGTAGTTTTGCCTAATCCTCCCTCAAATCGGGGGTGACTTGCATACTGCCCTCCCTGGAGTTTCCCTTAGGGTGGGCAATACATCCTTGTCCGCCCTCGAGTTTTCCGTGGGGACGACCTACGTCCTCGCTTGTTCCTCCCTTAAGTTTGATTCAGGACTATCTACGACCATGGCTGTTTCTCCCTCGAGTTTTCCTAAAGACAATTGCGTCCCAGCGACCCACAACCTCAATAGCCCTAGTCCGCCCTAGTCCCCCTTGTCTTTGCCTCTGGGTGTCTTACGGCCCAGCCGGGTCCTCCCATGTATATGAATCTCACGACAATCATAGCCTCAGCAGCTAGTCCCATATTGAGTTTAACTCAGGGTGACTTATGTGGCCTTGGCCAATCGTCCCTCACTTTTTCCTTAGTACAACTCAGGCCTTGCCCAATCTGCCCTTGAGTTTGCCTCGAGACAATCCTGGCCTCAGTTGCCTTTAACCCTCATCGATTTTGCCTTGGGGCAACTTGTGGCAGCTCGATCCTCCTTCGTGTTTGCCTCGGGGAAATTTGTAGCCTCGCAAGATCCTCCCTCGAGTTTTCCTCCAACCTCAGTAGCACTAATCCCTCATCAAGTTTGCCTCAAGGTGATTTGCAACGCTTCTCGGAGCTCTCTAGAGTTTGCCTCGGGATAATATGTGGCATTGCTTAATGTCCCTTGAGTTTGCCTTGGAATGATCGCGGCGTCAGCAGTCCTAGTCCCCTTTAAAACTTTACCTCAGGGTGACTTGCGGCACAGTCTGATCCTCCCTCAAGTTTTCCTAGGGATGACCCGTGATGCCACCCTATCCCATGTGTCCCTCAAGACTATCACTTGGCAACCTTAGTCCCTAGTTGAGCTTGCGTCAATGCCCAACCCGATCCTCCCATGAGTTTCCTCAAGACGACAAGCAGTCTTGCTCGATCCTCCTTCTAGTGTCCCTCGTGAAGATCGCGGCCTCAATATCCCTAGTCCCCCCTTGAGCATGGTTCAAGGCCCATTTTAGTCCTCCCTCGAGTTTGCCTCAGGATGATGAGCAATGGTCTCACCCTAAGCTCTCCTGAGCGAGACTCAGGAGAGCAAGAGTGAGAGGTAGGGAGAGGGAGAGACAAGGGAGCAAAAGAGAGAGTGAGGGAGGAAAGAGAGAGAGATGGAGGGAGGTAAAGAGGGAAGGAGAGAGAGGGAAGGGAGAGAGAGAGAGAGAGAGAGAGAGAGGGAAAGAGAGAGAGGGAAGGAGGTGAAGAGAGATATAGAGAGGGAAATAGAGAAGGAGAGAGGGGGAGGGAGCGGAAGAGAGAGAGAAGGGAGCAAGAGAGACAAGAGAGATGGAGAGAGGAAAGGAGGGGGAGCAAAAGAGAAGAGAAATAGAGAGGGAAAAAGGTAGGGAGGGAGTGGAAGAGAGTGAGACAAGGAAAAGAGAGAGAGGAGGGAGGGAGAGAGGAAGGGAGAGATGCTCGTATGAAATGTCAAACTAATGTTAGGTGTCTCTCCTAGTGATTATTTTCATGAAAATTTAGTGAGGATCGGAATCTAAATTATAAATTTAAAATCTAATACAAGAACTCAAAATGACAAACGTGAACCAAAAATGGAAAACAACTCGTCGTTACATGAACAATTTCCTATAAAGATAAAAATGAATTATACACACAAACTTAATCAAGATAGTAAAGCGCCTTCATCCAGAAATTTGCGCAGTTAAAAAAAAAAAAATCAACATACAATGAGGAGATGGGACAAATATCCTGGTACCAGATCTACAAAAAGGTATAGTAGTACTAGATATATGCTTACTATGCAGATACTAAAATCTAATCTCATCTTAATTTATTTAACGCTTTACAAATCACCAAGCCATGAATTATTGCTAAATACCTTTTTGTAGATACTCAAATCTAATCTAATATCCTGCAATAAAATTATCGGTAAATATCAAAATATACAACAAACTTCTAGCTAATATTCCTAAATGAAGTGCAATTGTAATTGTTATTACTATATATTTCAAAAAATTGGACACCTAGGAGTCACTTTTGAACCATCATCATCATCTGCAAAACTTTTACATTATTACACTAAAATCCTACAGAAAAATAATGCTGAATACCTGTTCAATGACAGTAGCCGAATGTCTTTAATATTGTTCATGGCTTCTTAAACACGTATGAGCTAGGTATGTGGTCAGCATCATCATCCATAGACAAGATTTGTATGACCTGAATAAAGAAACAAACTTTAAAATAGACAGCAGCAATTATCTTTGTTATTTATTTATTTATTTGTTTGTTTTGAATAACAGAATTTCTATTGGTGAAGCAGTTGTAGAGGGATTCCATGGTATAATCTCCCTGAGACTCCTCTCTACAGTTGTGTTGCAGCATTTGGTATTTAATTTATCAAGAAAAGCTAAAAAAAAGCTACACAGAAAATAAATCAAACAACAAATGGGTAACTAAGATACATTTTACTTACTGATGTTTTCTAATGAGTTAGCATGTGAGAAAGGTTTGTACTTTCTTTACACAGAATGTGTATATATTCAGAGCCAAGTTCAGCTAGGGAACACTTAAACGAGAATTGACATCGATGATTATGGTTGTCGTTATTGAACTTTAAGGATTCGAGAGTCGTGGCAGACCAAGTAAAATGTTCCAAAGATCAAAGACACCGAATCTTTGTTTTCTTTAAAATATGACCCAATTCGCAACCCGTAGAAACACAATAATTTTTGGTTCACGTCAAAAACTAGAATTGAGAAACCAAAAAGGATGACAGCAATATGTATCACATCAAAAACTGCAAAATTGAGAATCAAAAGGTTAAAGCGCATTAAGAAACTAAAGAAATCTCAAAGAATCCATGGTGGGAATCCAAGAATGCAATACCTAGATCAAAAACAAGATTAGACAAGAGGAGAAAACGAAAACCTCAAAACGAACGATCTGATAATACGCTTCCTCTCTCGTTCTTTACACCTTCCTGTGAGTCCCATTGCCCTGCCTTCTCCAACTTTTTGTACGCTTACATTGCAAGCACACCCGCATTTTCACACTCACACACACACACACACACACACAAACGGGCTGACGGGTTGTGAGACAAATTACAATGTATGTAATCAATATGTAGGCCTTGGGGAGAGTAGGTTGGTGACTGCAACGGCTACTTTTCCCCCTTTTTTTTTTTTGTTTTATTTTAAAATTTAAATCCGATGATACGGTGCCAATTCCCTCAATCAAATGGGATTAAGGCTCTGGTTCTGATCGTTGGATTAATATTAAATCATGAATTGGTTGCTCTGATATTGTTTGTAATGGGGTGTTTTATGTTTACTCAGAGACTGATAAACTTGCGGATATGACGTATAAATGTTAGTGGATTGGCGTCCAAATGACTCCATTCCCATCCCATGTTCAAGAGTACCACCCAAGGCTTTTATCTTGTAGTGGGCGGCTGGTCATGCTTTCTATCTCCTGGTGTGAAGGAGAGAGTCAAATAGGGCTGGAAAATAAGGCTATTAGGACTGGAATGCTGCATTTTTTGGGCACAAAATAATGATATTTGGGGTGGCTGAGATTGAAGAAATTTATGGGTCTAATTCATCTCATAAAATCGGTTCTATAAGAGAGGATTGCTCATTTCTTATAAACATGTCCAAGATTTTGTCTACAGGTAATGTGAGATTATTCCTCAACACCCTGCCTTACATGCAGGCCAATATTTTTCTTGATGCTTATCACGGGATAAGTAGCGTGGGTCCGATTGATTAGCTAGACAACTGGATTGGGGATGGGGCATTGATTGGTTTGATTCCAGTTGTGGGAGATGTTGATTTAAAAATGGTGGATGTGTTTCCGGAAAATGGTCCGATCCTTCATTTGCTGAGGGAGCTGGTTCCGTCTTATGTATGCAGGAAAATCTGTGAAGCAGGGGTTTGTATTCGAACGGGAACTGATAGGTGCGTATGGCAGCCTAACGTCAATGGAATTTTTAGTACCAAATCTGCGTGGGAAGCTATTCGGCAGCATGGTGGGATCTGTCCGTGGAAGACATGGCTGTGGAAAAATGGGGTCCTCAAGAAGATGGCTTTTTTCGTTTGGCGTGCGAAGAGGAGATCAATTCCAGGAGATCAATTCCTAGGAATTCCGATTGTTTCTAAATGCGAGTGTTGTGCCCAGCCTCAATTGGAGTCCTTCCATCATATTTTATGTGAGGGTGAATGAACTCAAAAAGTGTGGAAGGTTTTTGCAGAAGCATGTCGTATTAGAACTGCTAATATTCGAAATTGGGAAGGGATGATGAATTTTTTGTGGCAACGAGCTTCACTCTCTTCACAGGTTGAATGGCTTCGGGGGGTATTTCCTATTATCATTTCATGGTCGCTGTGGCAAGCAAGGTGTGGGGCTTGAATGGAAGGTACCAAATTTAATTAGGATAATGTCATTCGTTCGGTTAAAATTTCAATCAATCATATTTTAAGTAGTACTAAGAACTTTCGGTTTTTGGGGGAGTATGATNGGGGGGGGGGGGGGGGGATTATTCAGGACTTTGAAGGTGATGTTATAGCAGGTTTTGCGCACTATTATGGGTAGATTACGAACACTATTGCTGAGTTTAGAGCCCTCCTCGATGGGCTTCGAATGTGTAGGCATTGGGCTTGAGGGACGTTTTGGTAGAATCAGATTCAAGGGTGTTAGTTGGCTAGTTGGCATTGGGAGTGTGCATGTATTGGTTTCCTTGGAATTTTTGGGAGGAAGTGAAAGAACTTGTTGGTGAGCTAAACGTTCGTTTTCGACATATTTCTAGATAAGCTAATATGATGGCGGATTTTTTGGCAAAACAAGGATCCCAAGGCACCAATTTTGATGACGTTAGTGGAACTCAAGGCAATATGCGGGGACTTATTAGAATGGACAAGCTTGGCATTCCATATATTAGGAGATGTTAGTGGTTTTTCTTTATCTGGGATTTGTTATTACTACTTGAGTCTTTGTTTCTTTGCAAAGTCTTAGGTGCTTTTTATTGTTATTATGGTATTTCTCCGCTATAAGGGAAGTTTTTTTAATAAATGTGGGGAGTAGTCACTATTGGACAGATGACCTCGACTCTTTAAAAAAATAAGTACTGTGGGTCCCCATTCATCCTGTGGCAGGTTCTGATACCATAAAGATATTCATAGGACTAACTGATCTCATAAAATCGGTTCTACAAGAGAAAATTGTTCATTTCTTATAAACATGTCCAAGACCTTATCCACAGACAACGTGAGATTATTCATCGACATAAATGTTAAGAATATTTGGTCAAATCTTAGATTTCTAATTGATTGTATGTGACTCACGAATTTGATGCTTCTTCATGCACGTCTATGAAGTCCATTGCAAACTGCAACTCATGCAGAAAATGAAAGCCACCCCTTCTCGCTAATGAAATCATTTTGAGTAGACATTACGGCTGGGAAATATCTGTATCAAGTTCTTTAGAGTATGCCTTTCTCATGTAATTTATTTTTGTAGTGTATGAGGAGACCTTGAAATATATTTTCAGATCAAAATTTTGATTTATTTCAAAATATGATATGAAACAGAAATTGAGAGAGGAAAATTTTCGTTTTTCTTCAACAAATGGCCTGCAGCCACCTTGATACTAGGCCCCAAAACATCACTCAAATCACAGAAACATTAGCTGGTACATCTGAAAATATACTCTCAAACATAGTTACCATAACATATATTGAACACAAGATCACCGAAGACAAAGGATCGAATTCAAAGGAACATAATAAAAGCATCCATAATAATTTTGCATCATATAGTATGTATATATATGTATATAACATATAAAGTACAATTCTTATTAATTATGAGACCAGAGAAAGGATCCCATGGCGAACTTTCTCTTCTGTTCAACATCCCCAACGATCGGTAGCCCTTATTCTTTAAGCAAGCAATCCAGCTTCCACTTCGGCATGGTTTCGTAATCGGCTTTAGTGTATCTTGGGTAGTGCAACGGCATTTGGAAGTGTCCGCATCGATCCTTCCCTTGCTGTCCATTGGCTTTGCTACCAACGTTTGTTGAAGCCCTTGTCACTGACTCCATTGCCCCCCAACACCAATGTTTCTCAATCCTTTCTTTGATCTTCTTTACTCTACTCTCTCTTGTGCCCAGTTATGGCAAACTGGTGGGCTATTTAAAGCTGTTGACAAGTTTTTTCTTCCTTTATTATTATTATTATTATTTTGTGTCTATGGTTAAGGAATATTCTGCAAGCATGGTACGTATTTGGAGTTGATTTCCAAGAGACGATATGAACAAGAAAGAAAAAAAGAGTTATGTGGGGAAGTCCTTTACCAAAGGTTTTTGGGTTAAAGTGATTACAGTTTTACCACAAAATCAAGTAGATCTAGGCTACAATTTTGTTGCTTTAAGAATCGTAACTAATCATTCTCTTGATGTTATTATGTTTTATACTTTGTGAAGCATTAGATCCTTTTTTCCTGGGCATTTAATCTCAAGCTTTTCAGTTATGATTAGGAAAGATCATTCTTCTTATTGACTCTTGGAATACATAATAAAAATAAATAAATAAAACAACTGTTTCTTTCCCTTTCTTCTGGTGTACTAAAACCTTCAACTCCAATGGTCAACTATAATGAAAAATTATTTTGTTTATAAGTCGGTGTGTAGAACACACCCTCTGCATGCACCGCTTATAGGCAAAATTCATTTACAATAGATTTAATTTTAAAAGAGAAGATATGTGCAACCGTGAATTGTGCAACTATCGCGTAATCGCTTTGAAAAAAGTGAATAAAACATAGACTCACATGAAAAAAATTAATTTTTTAATAATTGACCCCACTCTTTTTCAAAGCGATTACGCGGCGTTTACGCACTTCATGGTTGTATGTAGAATTATTCATTTTAAAATTTATCTTACAAATCAAGTCATGCCAAGTCAACTATGTGAAGGGTGNCAATTTCTAAAAAAAAAAAAAAAAAAAAAAAAAAAAAAAAAAAAAAAAAAAAACAGTTCTAATATTAAATATTGATGGTAATGACTCGGTAACCAATAGACTACGCCTATTGAAGGCAAACATAAATACGTACGGTTCATTGATTGTTTCTTGTCCACACAAACACTCGGTGGAGTATGAGACATGGCAATCGATGAATTTCTCTGTCAAGTCACAGAGCATTCAAAATGTTTGAAACCACACGTTCTGATCATAGACATCTCCATTACATATGAACAAATCTTCTGCCAACACAGAATGAACTGGAGAACCAACAAGACATATAGAGACCACATGCATATATAGACCATAGACCCACACAAAATTCAATGCCAAGATCTTACTTTTTCTACACTACCTTCAAGTTTTCAGTTGAAATACCTAAATGGAATATGAATGCTGAATTCCTTTGGGTTCTTAAGTGAATGCTAGTTAGGATATTGCAGGGCAACTTATAAGAAGTGTAGTTTTGCGCTGCAGAGCATTTGTGTAGCAATGTGCAGTTCTTGATGGAGGTCGGATCGTTGGCTTTCAACTTTCTAGGATGGGAGTGTGAGAGCTGATGACAATTATTCATTCATGTTTTTTGTTTCGTGACAAAAGATGAATATCTTGGAATTGAAGTAAAAATTTTAAAATATACATACTTTACAATTCTCTAAACTACATGCCACATTAATAATGTTGTCGTAGATCTACGTCACATTAAAGAATTATGACAACATGAATAGTAGGAGGGGCACGAACTTTGTAGAGATAAATACGATTTGCACCTCTTTGAACCCATTACATAAATATCAAACCCTAGGTACGAGAAAGCTCTCTGATCCTTAGACTCTTTTACTTATTTACAAACTTCTAAGAGAATTTATTAACTTTGGCATCGGAGACTCCCCGGCCCCAAGGCTGCCCTCTCCTAACTGTCTTCCTCCATATCTTTTATAGACCCATTTCTAAAGATCTAAGTTGTCGAAACCTAATCCAAAGCGTGCGAAACACAACGTTAACAATGATTATTTTGATTGCTGATTAATCATAGAGATTGAGATTGGGAAAATATGCAAACAGAGATAAGATTGTAAGTAAATTATTGATAAAATTCGCGTTTGACTTCTGGAATGTACAAACTAGGCTCAAATAGTTATGATAATCTGAAGTTATGAGAATTTTGCCCAAAAATGCAAAATCTTAATTATTGCATAAAATTAAAATACGTAATAAAATAATAATATTTTAAAAAACTTAGCCCAAATCATAATTAAAATAATCTTTAAAAATAAAAACAAAATATTTTCATAAAAGGTGAAAAATAACTTAAATTGATGATTAAAAGGGAAATTAGAAACAATAGAGATGGGTATCACATGCCACATGGGCCATGTAACTTCATCACTTGTTTAGTGAACAATCGGGCCACTGTTTTAGCAAGGTAAGGATGAGTGATAGGAATGAAGTGTCCATACTTTGTGAGCTTTGTCCACCACAACCCACAAGTTGTTGAAACCATGTGAAGTGGGTAACTCTTCTATAAAGTCTATAGAGATCCGTGCTCCTGGCTGTGAAGGGATGGGAAGTAGCTACAACAAGCCACTAGGCTTTGTTTGGTCAGACTTTACACTCTAACGTATCTCACAATACCTGATGAGTTGCTTCACCTCAACCTTCATACCTTCTCAATAAAAGTCTCTTTGAGTCTATGGAGGGTTTTATCCTACCCCGAGTGCCCTCCCATAGGGCTTGTGTGTAACGAGTGCAATAATTTTTGTTTAAAATCATTGTCATTACCCACCAATAGTGTCTGTTTGTAAAAAATCAATTCATCTCTCACAGTGAGAGTTGGGGGCAACTCCCCCTTCTAAAACCTCACCAACAATTCCTAGATCTTAGGATCTTGGTTATACCCTTCTTTTATCTCTTCCAACCAGTAAAGAGTGGGGAGGGAGATGACTACCACAGTAGCCTCCACCTTCTGACCTTCTTCATATCTTCTGGACAAGGCATCGATTAGGTGGATCCTACTTTCTCCAAAGGGATTGCACACCTTAGAATTGAGAAAATCATTGTTATGTTTTAGTTTATTTATGTTCAACATTTGATTGTCCTTCATGGTAAAATTAGTAATACAAGATTTCTTAATCCTACAAATATCAAATTCTCATGATATCCAATAGTTGACCTTTTGAATTCTCATGATATCAAACATAGCTAAGAGTAAGCATCCACTTTCTGACCAGCTAACTCAAACTGTATTTTGCATAAAATATATAGAAACATAATTTTCTTGTTAATAATTCGTGGAGATTTTGATAAGAAATCTAGTATTCACATCATGCTAAGAAGACAATAAGAAAAATTGTACCTAATTAGTAAGGTGCAAGCCCTCTGGATAAGAGGGGCTTATACAGTTAGCAATGCAGAAGTGTTGTGGCAGGTTATACTAGTGGGCCAAACTCGTTTCTTTTATTATGTGATAAGTGTGATATGTATATGTATATATGTAACACCTACAAACATATCATTTTCATTTTTTGAAATTGTAAAGATTTAGAAAGCTAAGTGTTCTTGCAATAACAAGTAAAGTAATTATGTATAAGAGATTGTATGAAACTTGTCTATTTGAAAATTGTACAAATCATTACTTATATATATATGTGTGTGTGTGTTCGTTCTATTTTCCAAGGGCCCCTCCTAAATAAAAGATCAAAGGGTGAATTTTCTACATAAATATTGGTTATGGTCCCTATAGGCTATACTTTTTACTTTAAGAGTGGGTGTGGCCTTTGGTTTGTTTTGTAAAGGCTAACTCTTAGATCTCGTTTGGAACTTGGACTAATCAGTCTAATTTTAACCTAAATCTAATATCTAAATATTCAATTCTCAAATCACTAAACTCATCTCAACTCAAAACTTCTTTACACGTGGGACCGATAATCTTTTTCAACTCAACACTTCTTTACACGCGGGATCCACAACCTTTTTCAAATTTTCATAAATACATTTAAACTTATTTTAACATCCAAGCACATCTTAGGTGGGCCCCACAAAACTCACTTCACCATTCTAACTCACTATTATTCATAAAGAGCTCAACTCAGCTCAACATCCAAACGGAGCCATTAAAGCCAATCTCATTTTATAACATGGCCCAAGGGTCATTTTGTAAAACAACATTGCTAATATTAATGAAAGTAGGATTTTGTATAAATATATATTATGTCTTTGATGATTGTGAATATGTTATATGGTAGATTGGAGTCATGGTACTGTCTTTTCCTGATTATCTAGCTTTAACTTCTGCTGCAAATACTCTACGGTTGAATAAAATGTAGTGGTGACAGATCGGATCGTCAATCTCCGGCCTCCACGGGCGCATTTCCGGCCGGGGTGCCCCAATTGATGATATTTAATACATTATGTTCTTATTAGATAAAATACCTAATTTTATCATAGATTATGAATTGTTAATTATAAGTGTTTAGCAATCATTATTTATATCTTCTGCACAATAGTGTCACTAATTGCACCTAAATGATCATATTCATGCTAACATGAGTACTATTTTATCATTCATGCCATTAGAAAAATAATGACTAATGGATAAACATTACTCTTGTAAATAACCAGTTTTATCAAAATAATGCAGAAGTTAATTAGATATAAGAATACAAATCTCTTAACCCATCCAAAAATAAACAATAAAAGAAAGGAAGTATTGACTTGAGAAAGCACCACTTGTGAGTTTTGATTTTGCTTGCTATACATAGTTTTGGTAGTTCCAAACTCCTTTACCTCTGCCAATAACAGCGCCGCATTTGAGCATTCTCAAATAGACATTCCCAGTACTGCAGCCATGGATGATCTCCCATCAATGCTGTTTTTCGTTAATATGCAACCCTCTGTATATATAAAATCCAAGGATGATCGCCTCAATGTTGTAGTCCTCATATTTCCATATCCAAACTCAGGCTTTTCTGGTGTACAAATGCCTAGTGCCATCAGTAAGCATAAGTTGAACTCAGCCCTCATCATTCAAGAGGTTGAGCTTTGGTAAACACGAATACTCCTCCACCGCCAACGGCACGGCCCAAAAGCATATTATCATCCAAATAAGAAAGATAATACAGTCCTCCTACTGATTGTCTGCAATTCAAACATGCTTAGCATTCACACTTAAGGTACAAGAAGCACTGTAACTTATATAATGAAAATATTTTTTTTTTGATAAGTTAACTTATATAATGAAAATATAATGAACCTGACTTACCTTCCTGGATCTCTTACAGGGATTTGAGCTCTGAAAAGACGGATAAACTGCAAGATCTGCAAAACAGCCAAGTGCATAATTTCTCAAGTAGTTTAGATAATTACTTGCGTCAACAGTCATCCAGGTAAAAGTCAAGAAAAAGGATAGGATATAACAAAGACCACATCATCTTAATAGTAAGCTTGTGCTTGGCATAGCCAATTATTGGCCAAAGGTTTCGGAGATAAGACAAACTGGATTTGGGACCCATTTGTTTGCTACATGAAGTTGCAAGCAAAACTGGTTATCAAAGATTCAAATAATCTGTGATAACTTATGTGGATGACTTACTTGTAGGCTTAAAAATGACCGTGGTAGTATTGCCGGAGCTATTAAAGCTTGCAGCTCTTCACTGATATTTATATTTTGAACAGTTATCTGCCAAAAATAAATAGAAAGATTTAGCTTAATTCAGAACAAGCACACGTCAAGTAGTTTGTCCTAGCAAGTAAAGAAGTAACAGATTATCTTAATGAAGTATCACCAACAGGAACAAGGGCTCTGCCTTTTTGTCGATATGTTAAATAAATAGATATTAATTTTTAGACAATCTTAGGTGATGATGAAGCGATCACAAGAGCTTCATCATCTCCTTGAATGACCAGCCATTTTATATAATCTGATTGCAAAGATATCATGCCTTAATGCTTGGTTTCAAGCTTATAATCTAAAGCAGTAAATAGCAGTAAGATCTGGAAATGAAGTGGCGATATAAGTCGAGCATGAGACACAAAATGGTTCTCATCAGAAATTTGATAAGAATGCTTACTGATAGCAGGTCTCTCTCTAAATCAGTCTAAATTCAACAACAGATATTTTGACTAGCACATTTTGAGCTAGACCAAATGGAACAACTACAGATCTAATTAGCAACAAACTTACCCGATCTGCAGAAATCCGCTGTTATGTTGGGATGTGGTAAACAAATACACACGCCAACCCAATGAACCCATCATAAAAAAATATTAATCGTTTCGCGTTTATTCCTCTATTTTTTTTCACAGAAACCAATGATGCTCTAAAAGAAATTCAGGACTATCAGAAGAGGATTGAGGGAAATAAAAACCATTTTCAGCTGTGAGGCAAGGCAATTGTAGGTGGGAGGTTATTACATATGATGCTCAGGCTCCCATTAACAACAAAAGGAGATTAAAAGGATTGCAGTAACCAAGACAAGACCTGACATTTCACCTTAACACTAACTGTGAACAGAACTTCAGGGTGGCCAGTCATAAAATTATGGGGATAGATACTCCAACAAAATTGAATATGAGAATGAGAATGGAACACAATAGTTTAATCTTTTTGGTCTTACAACCAAAATAGCTAATGTCTTCTCATAGGCAACAGAAGCTGAACTGTAACTTCAATTTTCATTCTCCCTAACAAATTTTCCATAAGCTACGGAATAAAGAAAAATAATTGACAAAACAAATAAGATGATAATATATGGAAGGAAAACACAGAGCATGTGCCACATTAACCTTTTAGTAATTTTAACAATATTCCATGGAAAGTCCATCACAATAATAGGAAACAATCACAACTGCTATCCTCTGCTATTTTAGTATTTTAGAAGCCATGTTTCACGAACAGTATAAAAACTAACCTCTTCAAACTGAAGGTAGATATTGCGCAAAGAAACCGTGGTAAATTTTGCCGATACAAGTAGAGTGGCACCTTCTTGTTCCTGCAAACATAAGAACCATGAAATCAACTCCAAAGAACCTGCAGAAGTTTTGTTCCATCAACGAGGCAAAAAAAGGATCAGTTAACCACAATCTTGAATACAACCTCAAGATGTCACAGTTTCCACACAAATGAAACACCACAAACTTATCAATGTTTTAAATTAACAAAGATCAGTTTAAATTGATAATCAACATAATGCGTCAGAATTCTATGAGTACATCAAAAGTTACAGCTTATAAGACATAACGAAGACAGATATGAGGGAAACAAGGCTATACTCTTACACAATCAAGATTGACTAAAACATTTTTTTTATAAGTAGATTGACTAAAAGTAGTAGAATTATATGGACAAGTCTTAGAATGATTAATTGTCTTTTTCTTACAGCTGCTCTAAGTAGAAATCTGAGAGATATGTATGTATTAGAATAATCAATGCTATTTTTTTGCATATATGTGTGCACAGTTCTTCAAGATGAGGTTGCCTCTTTATTTTCTATTTTTCCTTTGTTCCCTCTTCCTTTGGTGTTTTAGGTGGCTGCTCAAATGCTTCAGATTTTCCTTGAGGCATGGTAGATGAAATGTTTGAGCAAGAAGAAAGGGGCCGTACCTGGGCAATATCATTTGAATTGAAGGAACTTTGACGGGATTAAATTAGTATGAGCAAAATAAAAAAAGGTGAAAAATAAATAAGCACATTCTCCAGGGATCTTTTTTCTTTAGCCTACAGTTTTGCAGATTTTAATGTTTTTTGGTTTATTCTAGTTGTACTATTTCTAGGAAAAGAGCCACGTCTGATGGTGTCCTTTTTTTCTTCCTCTACATTCAGATACTTGGCGTCGAATTTTGCATCGCCTTTTGTTAAATCTTAGTCATCGTCAATATGAATGCAATACACAGTTTGACAGAAGTCATCCTCAGTACCAAAAAACAACTGAAGCTGTATCTTTCATATAATCTTCCAGACTGAAATGTGAAATCTCATACACGCTGCTGTGAATGGCCCAGGAGAAAATAACAGAAGTGCAATTAAAGAGTTCCTTTGCAATATTCAGCACAGTCATAACATATTTGGGAACCTATTAATGCACACAAACTATTCAAATCATATTGATATTGTGCGTGCGTGCGCGCCTGCAGTGCGTTTGTGTGTAGGTGAGAGAAAGAAGACTTAAAAAGCAAAGAAGCATCAGACAAAAAATCCTGTCAAAATGAAATTTCCTGGCATCAGATCTATAACTTGATTACTTCCCCAATGGGATAGTTGGAGGGAAGAAAGGCAGATGTTTACCTCTAACAAAGTTGGAATACTCCATCGAACAACATTGCGTACAATGCCTCCATTTGATTGATCCCGACATTCAAATTTTTGAAAAATTTGCCCAACCTAAGCTCCGCATTTATGCAGAAAATAATATGAATGATGTAATAGGGGAAAGGCATGAACAGAATGAAATGAATAATTCATGTGATTGATATGTCATAGGCACAGAGATGGAATAAAAAAATCATAATTTTAGACATGAAGTATAATACCCCAGATTGAGTATAACAAGGTGGTAAATGAGACCCTATATTATTTGAGACAGAGAAGTTATTGCTCTTTATAATGATTCGAATAGGACTATAGGTCCAGATGCGGTTTGGGCTTTCCTTGGATCCTTACAAGTGGTATTAGAGCCAATCCTAACTAGAAGTGTGGGACTCGAGTCATGCCACCTATGATGGAATGGTCTAATGAGAACTTCAAGGATTAAAGGGGAGGAGATTATGATACCCAGAATGGGCACATGAAGGTGGTGAATAGGATCCCACATTACTTGAGTGGGAGAAGTTCTTGCTCTTTATAATAATCTAAGTAGCTCAAATTTTGACATTGATTACTCCTTTTTGAATATGGAACTAGATGTGGTTTGGGCTTTCTTTGAGTCTCTACATGAAGTGCTAACCCAAGATGTAGAAATAGAAACATCTTCAGGCAAACAAACATCCTTAAAAGTTATTGTCATATTTAACAAAAATAAAATATGGCAGACAAGTTATTTTTCATTTGTCAATACCCCTCATGAAATTTGGTTACCGGTTATATTCATTTTTTAACTGAAATAGGGATTGTATAAGACCTACACCAGGGTCAGAAATATAGCTGAAACAAGTTGCTTAATTGCATACTTTGGTAAGGGAAATGCACATTAGATTTCAATTCTTAGTACCTGAAAGAAAGGAAGTCTAGCAGCAGCTTCAAAAAGAACAAGAACATCAGGGGCAGAAGTATATTGCAGGCGCCATGTGCCATCCAACTTCACCATGTCAATAGGAGAACCCATGTTATACCCCTCCACACTCACCTGCCAATTGTATATCCATAAATTAGTATCTGAACGAATCATCTCTTATATACCAGCTCCTAACTGTCGTTAAACGAGCATCCAATGTTGGATGTAGAATTAACAAGCAGGAGTATGTTCAAAACAAAGATATTGAGCAAAACCACACCAGGGCCTCCTCGATGGAAGAGCGTTGGTCAGCAGTTGTAACAAGGCCCCGTTGCGTGTCTTGGATAGCTCCCAATAGATCATGCTTTCTGTTCTCTAACACAGAGTCATATGCCTGAAAACCAAACCAAGACATTTGTTATGCAAGAACAATGACTTGGAAGAGGAAAACAAATAAATAACCGAAAGAAGAGGGTTGAGAAGAGAAACCTGACTGGTTTGGACAGCAACAGTTGCGAGACATGGAGATATTTTCTGATAGGACAGTTTTCTACGAAGGGTAGAGCTAAAAGGCTTAACC
>QEOT01008139.1:216949-232128 GCA_003123785.1 Pterocarya stenoptera
TGTGTCAAACTCTATATACAAACATTAATAAATATTAATAATAAGAATAAAACATCAAATGTTAGTGAATTTGGATTATAAAAAATACTAAAATTAAATTACAATGAAAACAAAGAAAATATTACATGATTCTATTATAAAGCTCTCCATAGTATCCATAGCCTCCCGGATATCAATGATTGTTGCTGGATGCCTTAATTAATTTTGAGTACAAATAAGTGTCTCAATGGTTCTCGGAGCCAATAAACTCCGAAAAGGATCAAGCACACGACCTCCTATACTAAATGCTGACTCGGACGCAACCGTGGAAACAGGCATGGCCAATAAGTCTCGTGCAATCGTCGCGAGTATATGATAGTTAACCTTATTAATTTTCCACCAAGTCAACAAGTCAAACGATGTGGAGAGTGCCTCACAACCATCTGATAAATATCGATCCACTTCTGTTTTGGCAATATTAGATCACATGGCGGAAGATGCTTTATACCACTTGTAGAACCATTTGGTCACATGCTTGCCATCACCATCATTCATGTTTCTAGATGTCGGATGGGGTTCATGTTTTTGGGTACTCGTGGTGGAGCCGAATTTTGCATTATATTCAGCATACAAATGTCTCAATACATGTTTCACACTCGACACCAACTCCTACAATTTCATACAATTTAAGTTTTCCATTTTCACATTCATACAATCTCTTGCNGGTACTCGTGGTGGAGCCGAATTTTGCATTATATTCAGCATACAAATGTCTCAATACATGTTTCACACTCGACACCAACTCCTACAATTTCATACAATTTAAGTTTCCCATTTTCACATTCATACAATCTCTTGTAACTGTGACACGGCATGACACTTTAAACCGACGTTCAAGAGACCAACTCACTTTCCTAAATCCCTGTCTTTCAACAACTCTAAATGGCAACTCATCAATAATTATCATCTCTGCAATCGCCTACCTCACAACATCTTCACTATATTTGTGGGTTACATGACTTCTTAATATACCATCACTATCTCAAATCCCCTCCTCAGGTATTGCCTCACCTGTTAATTTTTTTTTGTACCTATCCAAAGGCCCACGTTTATGAGAATTTTTAAGACATGAAGGCAAATGGTTTTGCATTGTTGAAGTCTCATTCCTCTTTAAGTGGCAAGCGTACGTCTTGCCACAATAATTACATTTAGCCTTCGGATTATCTATAGGACAACACTCTACCTTCGTAAAATGATTCCAAACAATCGATGGATCATTCCCTTTTCGTTTCTTAGGTAATGGACAAGTAGTACTAGTAGGGACACTAGTGGATTTTGATGACTGGGTCTCCCTCAAGTCATCTCCCAAGTTAATAGTTAGACTTGATGCATCAACATCAATCAGAGACGGCGACGAATCCATCTAATTTATAAAACAAAACATAAATATTGCACATTGTCACATACATTATAAAACAAAACAATTATTAGTATTACACAGCAGCTAGTTTGCAACATGGCAAACATCACAAGTTTAAGACTTTAATTTAAGTTTAGTTCACTCTTCTTTTCTAAATGTGGTGTTTTTGCATAAATTCCCAATCACAGCCCACAACTTCAAAGACTGCTAAGAAAATAAATTCAAAGACTATTAAGAAATTAAACTTTCCAATCACAGCCCACAACTTTTGTATGTTGAATAAAGACCTATGTAGTGTGAGTGGTAGATTTAGACGTTGTATAGAATATTTATGCAAAACCACAAGTCTATCACACACACACAAATTATCACACACGACACAATGTCACAAACCACAATATTTTTACTGTAAGCATTGCTCATTTCAGCATAAGCTCATTTCGGCATAAACCAATCAACCGCAATATTTTTACTGTAAGCATTGCTCATCAAACACGACACAAACCACAATATTTTTATTAAGCAAGGCAAAAACAAAGACTCAAAGCAAGGGCAAAAACATTTCCATTCCTTTCGGCATAAGTTCATTTCGGCATTTCCTCTTCTTTCCAAAAAATTCCTTAGAGAAATTAACAACTAACAAAGAAATGGAACCCCAGCGGCAGCAAAGATGAAATACAAAGGGAATTATAAAACTTACAATGGGAATGTGAGCCATGTGGGTCATCGACGACGAGAGAAGAGAGTCTGAGAGTGAGTTAGTGAGAGTCGTGAGGTTCGGGGAGAGGGAAAGGGTCAGAGGGAGAGGGAGATGGAGTCTGGGTGAGAACGGTTGCGAAGAAGGAAAATTAGGAAGGAGAAACCCTGAGGGGGGGGATTCAAACTCCTAACCCTAACAAAAAACGACGCCCGTCACTTCGTTTATATTTCTTTTCAATGTCTTAAGAACAAAATGACGCCGTTTCATGGTGTCATTTTGTATAAGAAATATATTTTAAAAAAATATAATTATATACGTCGGTCAGTTATTCGGTTTAGACCGGGTCTGAACAATAGACCTAACTAGCTGATGTCGGTTTTGTTAATTTTCTACCGCCGGCCGACCGGTTCTTTGCAGGTTTCGGCCGATTCCTGAATCCAGCGGTCAGTCTACGTCGGCGGCAGTCGGTCTGGCTGGTTTATGTACATCCTTAGTCTTGACAGCCAATTTTAAACTCTTCCAAAGCCTCAATGTAAACTTAACATCTCTATCAGACACCATAGCCTTTCATACCTCGTGTAGCCTGACAATCTCCCAAACATATAATTGGGCCAACTTCTCCGTTGTCTACAGGTAACACCTCTAAAAGGTTTAGAGAAATTATTATTATTTTATGCTACTTATTTATTTAGCTATTAGCAAATATTTTTTTTAGGGTTATAATTGAAGAAGTCTAGTTTGGGTTGGAATTTTAATTAGGCTTTAAATTCAATTTATAGTGGATAATTAAAAGTGATTGGAATTGGACCCTAAAGGATTTTAGGGCCTTAAGTTATTGTGAGTTGGTTTGTATTAGGGTCACTGTTGGGTTTAGAAGCTAAATTTGAGTTGGTTTGTACTTGGTTAGTGATCCAAGCCCATGTTTAAAACAAGGACTCAAGGTAAAGCCTAAGAGCCATGATCCAACCCAACCCAACCCAAGACCCTTGAAATGAGTCCAACCCGTTCACCCAAACCCATGACCCAGTTCACTATTAACTACCAAGACCTGAAACTACATATTTATATAGACCTGCATGGTTTTATGATGCCCTCCATGCATGTAAGACATCCTCTCTGTAAGGGGATTTCCCCTTCACTCATAAGCTCACTAGGCACTCGGCCAAGAGTAATGAATTTCGCCCAGATACCCAGCCCTAGGGCCCAAACTTACCCATGAAGTAACTCGCCTGCAAGGAAAAGCATGATGGCTGATGGGACGGACAGGCCTGATGCCGCTCGGCCGCATCCCGCTCATGGGGACTCGTACAGAGCAAAACACGAAAGACGAAGAATCTTTGATTTTCTGATAAGGGAACATCAATGAATGGCCAACAGGGCCTGCAGAATAAAGCGATTAGGAAGCCACACAGCATTAATAGCATCATTACCCGAGCAACACGCCACATTAATGATATAAATAACTTGACAAAGAGAACAATAAAAAATGACATGGGCTCTATAGAGGCCGGCACGGTCTGTACTCCCAGACTCTCGATATAAATAGCGATCTCTAGGTGCGAAAAAAGCTCTTTATACTCTCTTATTATTTACAAACTTCTAAAATACTAAACTAACTTTGGCATCAGAGACTCTCCGGCCCTAAGGCCTCCTTCTCCCAGCTTATTTCTTCTTCGTTTTCGCAGGCCCAGCTTTAAAGACCCGAGTTGCTGGAACCTGACCCAAAGGTGTACGAAACATGACATTAACACTTGGTTGTTTTTACATTGCACAAACAAGGCAGTTTCTTGAATTGTTATTCCTTCACTGTGTTGTTTCTTCATCCATTAACACTCTTTGGTATATTTCAGAACCTAGAGCACCTCGGAAACAACCTTGCGCCCCCCATCTCAGCCCCTACACAACTCGACATCACCTTGAAGTGTGAATGATTGTAGCTTTGTAAGACTTTGGTTGCTCTGTTTTTATGTGCAATGCTACACCACTTCTGTTTAGCTCTCCCTTTTGAGTTTCGATCACTTGTATGTCGTTTAGTGTAGTCAGCCCCATCAACCACCAAAAGACCAGGCTGAAACTACTAGCTCAGCCAATGCACCACACGGTTCTATTTGAAGTTGCCAATGAGATCACTTCACCACTCTCTAATAATTACAAGTGTAACGGGTTCGGCTTTGGACAAATATTGGAACTGAACCAGTATATACCGGTTTTGAGTTTTGAAGAACCGATATCGCACTAGTTACACCCTAAACCAATACTTTTGGTTTTACCGATTCTAATTTGGTTCGGTTTGATTTTTCAGTTTTAATCATCTACCCAAAAAAAAAAAAAAAACCTACCATTAAAAAACTATTGCCATGTAAAAAATCTGTTTCCATAAAAAATCTGCTATAAAAATATAAAATCTGCTATAATAAAAAATCTTTATAAAAATATAAAATCTACTATTGAAAAATCTGCTATAAAAATATAAAATCTGCTATAAAAAAACATCTACTACAAAAATATAAAATATGCTATTAAAAACATCTACTACAAAAATATAAAATTTGCTATAAAAAAAATCTACTACAAGTCCATATTACAAGTTGCCATAAAATGCTATATACTATATAGCATACATATAGTATATTATATATATATTAATACTATATATTATACTATTATAGTGATACTAATACTATATATTATACTAATACTAATATTATATATAGTTATGGTGATTTATTGTTATTTATATATAATACTAATACTAAAGCATAATACAAATTATTCCACTAATAAAAATAAATAAAATTTGGAATTAATAACCACGGAAGGGAAGTTGCCGTAAATTGTATTGGTAATAACAACAAAGACCAGACAGTCCCCACAATCGTATAAAGTACAGTGGAAGTTTGTCCATCCGCAAACCGCAGCTTCCTCTCTCTTGCCACACAAATAATTATTTTAGCATATCTTCCCATGATCGCAAATCCTTTTAGTGGATTGGAATTATGCGAGTTATAGACGGATTGAGAACCACACTAATATTTTTATGATTAGACTCACACGTTTTTGTTTTGATAAAAAGTTCTGACAATCTTGATGCGATATAGACACCCTAATGTATCTCACAATACTAGGGATGGTTTGTATATTTGAAATATATCATAATATTTGTAAATAATAGTAAATTAATTTGAATTAAAATATTTTATTGAATTTTAAAAAATGAGAGAGAAAAAATTGAATAAAAATATTATAAAGTTAAAAATTATTTCAATACAATTTTTTAATAGTATTTTTGTTTTGAAATTTAAAAAAGTCGTATTATTTTTTATGTTTTGTTTAAAAATTTAAAAAAATTATACTGATTAAGTAATGATTAGGTAAAAAAAATTAAAATTTAAAATTTAAAATATTTTATGTTTGAATTATGTTTGAGAAATCAAATATGAAATATCTTTATAATGCTTGAGAATAATTGTGTTCCCAAAGCATCATCATTAGCACTTTGATCAAAATTCAATGGTATAATATAATAATATAAAGAATGAGAAGTTGTTCGAAAAATACATCTCGTCTCATTTCATCTTAAAATTTTTCAAAATTTTCTTTCTATGCATCACTCAAACACAAATACAAATATTTTTCAATTTTAAATTTTTAAAATTTTCATCTAATCATTACAACTTTTTCAAATTTCTAAATAAAATATAAAAATAATTTAATTTTTTTTAAATCTCAAAACAATAATAATATTAAAAAAATTATATTCTAATAATATTTTAACTTTATAATATTTTTATCTAAAATTTTCTCTTATTTTTTAAAATTTAATAAAATATTTTAATTCAAACTATTTTACTATTATTTAAAAATAAGTTTCTTACTATTCATAAATTTTTCATCATATTTCATGGCTCAACTGTTCAACATTCACTGAAAAGACCACCATTTATCGTGTACCATGCTGCACTGAATGTATTCCTTTTTAAACCTTCCGGCCAATCAGAAATCAATAGCTGCAGGGATCTAAGAGGAGGAATCGAAAGATCAGGAACAGAGGCAGTATGTGTCTAACATAGACTGTTCCGCTGAGAATCATTTCCTTCCCCGAAACCAATCCCAGTACGTGTCCTACAAATTCACCCCTCGCATCGAGATCTCTCTCGCAGACACAGACTCTATCCCTCTCTCTCTCTTTAAAGTCTCTGTCGTTTTGCATATAATTCGATCGGAAACGCTTGAAGGGGGGAGTTTTGGGTTTTTGCAGAGCCCCTGAGATCTTGATCGGAGAGCACAAAAATGCCGGCGGTCTACGGATCTCGATTGACGACCTTCGAAGATGCGGAGAAGGAGAGTGAGTACGGTTACGTCCGCAAGGTTCGTACTACTTATTTCCGATTGAACCTTGGATTCTCTGTTTTGCCACAAATATGGTGCGTTTTGGTTGTTTTGGATTCTGGATTTTTTTTTTTGATTGGATTGGCTGCGTGCATTTTAGGATTGATCTGAGTATTGGTCTGCTATCATTTGGGGTAAACTTTTTTGCGAATTATCCGTCGTTCAGCTTTCTGATTGTTGAACTTAGGTTTTTTTCTTTTTAATTGCGTTATCGATTCAAGTCATTGGCCTTTGAGAGATCTAATAATGCTGCGACTGACGAGTGGGGTTGCGTCGTGATCCTACCTCCAAATCTTTGTTTTGAAACTGTAAAAATAAAAGAGTGACGAACTTATAGGATATTCGAAGGTGAAAGTGTTAGCATTGAGGGTTTTGGATATTTGTTTGTTATGTCTGCTTAAAGATAGCTCTGTTCTTTCATTGCTTGTCTTAGCCTAGTCCTCTGAACCTTAAGGTTCTTACAAATTATAGACTTGCAAAGTGTTGCGTTATCTTGTTACTCTTCTTTCTAGTTATACTTTTGTGGTTCTGTTGGGAGCTTTGCATCCAATCAAATGATTTTCTTATTTACTTTTGATATCGAGTGAAAGAAGATATAAATTACGTGGATCGGTTACTTTTTGGGTTGAACTTAGTGCTAACTGAATTTGTTGACCATATTGTACATAATGGATTTTGCTATGTATTTATGTCTTCCCCGTTCACAAGCCAGTCGATCTACAATGGTTAAAGTCATTGAATTGATGTGGTTATCACTGATGGTTGCAACATGGAATATGTGTTTTTGGCATGTATCATGTTTGTTTTCAAACTTCTTCTGCTGGTTTACTATTCATCATCTTACAAAGAGTCTTAAAGTTCTGACTTATCAAAACAAGAAAAAAAATCCTAATTTCTGGTTGGTCATTGGTTAAAGTTGTGGTCACTGCATTGGCTTATCAGTTGTGTTGAATTTCTCTAATCATGTGTGAATGTAAAGGAACTGGACGTGATAACTTAGAAAAGGTCTATTTGTGTTTTTCACTTATAACTTGACAGGTATCTGGACCAGTCGTCATTGCAGATGGCATGGCAGGGGCTGCAATGTATGAGCTGGTCCGTGTTGGACACGATAATCTTATTGGTGAGATTATTCGGTTGGAAGGAGATTCTGCTACAATCCAAGGTATTTACTACTATTTCAACTCATAACAATCTCTCTGTTGCAATTCTTTCATTATTACATTATCATTTTTTCTTTATGGTTTCTGGCGGCTGTCCATGTCTATCTATCCAGCCTACTCAATAAATTGTTGAAAGTGTAAGAATAATCACGTTCATCATTCTCATCATTATTAATATTATATTCTGCATTCTATAGTTTTTATATGGCGGGGATTATTCAGAGAAATCAAAACCAAACGAGAAACTTGTGTTCTTTTTTTCAGTTTATGAGGAAACAGCTGGCTTGACGGTAAATGACCCTGTGCTACGAACACACAAGGTGAGCCCACCATCATGTCTTTTCCTGGTTTTCTGATGATGTGTTAAAAGCATCGGCTAACAAAAGTATGCAAACTTTATAGCCTCTATCGGTGGAGTTGGGACCTGGAATATTGGGAAATATTTTTGATGGCATTCAGGTATGCCTAAATTGAAGCTTAAACCTGGTCTAAGTTAATTTATAATTTTGCTTTAGGTTTAATCACCCTATTTCCTAGCAAACCTTTTGAACGTTACCCTTGCAGGCACAAAATGAATTAGTGGTGTTTATTGTTTCAGTTTTATTTGTTATTGACAGAGGCCTTTGAAAACTATTGCAAAAATATCTGGTGATGTCTATATCCCTCGCGGAGTCTCTGTCCCAGCTCTTGACAAAGATATACTTTGGGAGTTTCAGCCTAAAAAACTAGGTGATATATTAAATTATTTGTCCACTGTTTAGAATGATTGTTAAATTGATACTGTTTGATTATGCTAAAATCCAATGTCATCCACTGGTCACAGGTGAGGGAGATCTTCTCACTGGTGGAGACTTGTATGCTGTAAGTTTTTCAGAGTTACTATTTGTTTTGCATTAGCCCTTTTTGAATTAGCACTTGACTCTTTTGACTTCCTTTCATTACGGTTCTTCTGAGCCCTAGCTCTGATATATTTCACAATGCAGACCGTCTTTGAGAACAGTCTAATGCAACATCATGTTGGACTTCCTCCTGACGCAATGGGAAAAATTTCTTACATTGCAGCACCTGGTCAATATTCATTGAAGGTGTGTCTGTCTAATTTTTTTTTTATTTTTGCATCCTATCTTATGTGTCTTTATAGTCCATCACCATTGCCAATTCAAGATTTTCTGAATTTTTTCACACTGATTCTGTGTCTATTTTGCATTGGGCTCTTTAGCTGTATATCTAGCAATGCTGGGAGGACATCTCTTGACTTATATTAGGATACTTTAAGATGAGATTTTTCAGTTGTTTTATTTGTATTTTTGGACTTTCTGCTAATTTTTTTTGTTGAACCTGATCAAGGGCGAGCACAGGAATATATGTACACACATGCAATGCACAAAA
Source organism: Pterocarya stenoptera (assembly GCA_003123785.1). Classification (NCBI taxonomy): domain Eukaryota; kingdom Viridiplantae; phylum Streptophyta; class Magnoliopsida; order Fagales; family Juglandaceae; genus Pterocarya; species Pterocarya stenoptera. The sequence continues at coordinate 225,990 of QEOT01008139.1, forward strand.
ATTTTGTTTTCAGATCTTTCTTTTGGAATAGAATTTATCGACTATTCCTAAATGTATGTGCAGGATACTGTCTTAGAGCTTGAGTTCCAAGGTGTCAAAAAGAAATTTACCATGCTTCAGGTTTCTAATTTTGTTCTTTTGGTTATACTGTCATGGTTGTATCTTTATTGTACTTTCCTGAAATTTTACATCTTTAATTTTACCTTACCCATATTCTGCAGACTTGGCCTGTACGTACACCACGGCCTGTTGCGTCAAAACTTGCTGCTGATACCCCTCTACTTACTGGGCAGGTGGATTGGTGAATTGTTAGTTGCTTCATGCATAAAGTTTTAGTTGATGATTCTTCAGTTCTGATGAGTCTGTTTTCATTTCAGCGTGTTCTTGATGCCCTTTTTCCTTCAGTTCTTGGTGGGACTTGTGCCATACCTGGGGCTTTTGGTTGTGGAAAAACAGTCATTAGTCAAGCACTCTCAAAAGTGAGATTTTCATCTATCTATCAAGGATCTCTGTACGCATTTGTGATGCTGTAATATTCTTAGTCCTTATTTATCTAATGCATTTTTTTTGTGCAGTACTCTAATTCTGATACTGTAGTTTATGTTGGTTGTGGGGAACGAGGGAATGAAATGGCAGAGGTCTGTATTTTCTAAACCTGATCAGCAATCAATTATTTTTGTTTTTTTTGAAGTTGATTCATCCAGTAATGCTAATTATTCAGGTTCTTATGGACTTTCCTCAATTGACAATGACTTTGCCTGATGGCCGTGAGGAATCTGTTATGAAGCGTACAACACTTGTGGCCAACACCTCAAACATGCCAGTGGCAGCTCGTGAGGCTTCAATTTATACAGGTATTTCTATTGGTTCTTTTCACACAATTTAGTCCAGCTTGTTAAGGTTTAACATTCTCAATTGTTTTCTGTAATGACCTCTCTAGTGAATGCTAAGTATTGTATTGATGCTTTCCTGTTGGATTATAATTGTTATTTATTTTTCAGTAATGGTCATCTAGAGTTACAACAGCAGAAATTTCTGAACCTGACATCTTTATTGATATCATATTTTATCTGTAATACAACACGTTCACTTGTGGTGAAATATTTTTCGTAATTTCATGATCAGGATTTCTAGATTTGTTCTGAAGTGCTTTGATAGGAAGATGCTGTTTGAACATTGTCCTACTTGCTCTCAAATTAATGTCCTTTTTTGTTTATGATGTTATCATTGAATTAATATATTCCTGATGATTTCATTTTGTATCCCCATCAAGTTTTCAGTTTTCACAGTCCCCAGTTCAAATCCAGGCTCAGATATCTCAATTTCTTAATTTACTTAACGAAAAAGAGTTCCCGGTTTTTCACATTCATACTTGCATGTACATAGCTGTGCTTTGTAGGAAAAATAACATGCATAAGGTTCTCTTATTGTGGCTGATATGACAGTTTTAAAATTATGATTACGAATTATCAGGAATCACAATCGCTGAATATTTTAGAGACATGGGCTACAATGTTAGCATGATGGCAGATTCAACATCTCGATGGGCAGAAGCATTGCGTGAAATATCAGGGCGGCTGGTTAGTTTTGCCGATTAATTTTAACTCAAGAAAATTCTCTTTAATTTTTGAAGTAATTAATTTGATGCTCTATGTAGTGGTTATTGTTGTCTCACTATTAGCCCTGAATGATCATATGGACTCTGTTTTTGGAATCTCTCCATCTCTCTCTACACACACCTGTATTTCCTTGCTATTCTTTTTTCAAGTTGCAAAGTGTTCTCTTTCTCAAGTTGTGGAGGGTGACGTCAAGCATCCATTGTGAGTGAAGTCAGGTTCACATATATCTTTATTACTCCTTTGTTTTGGCTGAGATTTGTCTCCGTGCTTCCAGTCTTATTCTGTAGGGAGTAATAACCTTTCCCTCTTGCTTTACCTTTAGGTAGAAGTGTTCACATTAGCCTCATAGGAAGGAGATATCTTTCATAAATTTTGCTATTCAATGAATTTTTCAATGTTGTCACGTGCTTAATCTTTTAGCCTAAATTTACTATTTGTTTTTCTTGTAGGCCAGAAATAAGTTAATTAGTAATTCTTTGCATTATGGTTAAGTGTTGTAAGATACATGATTTATTGTATTTTAAAGCACATTTCATGATGGATAGTGTTTCGTATTTTCCTCAGCCTACTCTAATGATGTTGTCACGATTTCTCTCATACAGGCAGAAATGCCTGCAGATAGTGGATATCCTGCCTACCTTGCAGCACGTTTAGCCTCATTTTATGAACGTGCTGGTAAAGTAAAATGTCTTGGGAGCCCAGAGCGTACTGGTAGTGTCACAATTGTTGGTGCTGTTTCTCCTCCTGGAGGTGACTTCTCAGATCCTGTGACGTCTGCAACCCTTAGCATTGTCCAGGTAAAATATTTGATCTGGTTTCAGCATATCGCATGTTAATTTCTATCAGGCATATTGCTGAAGTTGGGTGCATTAGATGTGGCAATGCACAATTTTGAGACCATCAATATGGCCTTCCATAATTAGGTTACATAATGAGTAATTATCTTATTCATCCTAAATTTTATCATCCCCAATTACACTTGTTATGTGGTATATGGTTGCCATTTAAGTAGTTGATAGAAGAAACCAATTGAAACGTGCCATATAATTAAGTGTGACTGAGGAGGACAAGGTTTAGGATCATTAATTGGTTCAATTGTTGACCCACCTATATTTCTGTATGGCATATTATTTTGAGATGTGTGCTAGCCTGAGGTAGGCAGTCTCTCCATTAATTGTCATTCAGATGCATGAGTTTTGCTTGCTTTGATTATTATGTAGAAGTTAGAACAACTTATTATTTTATGCAATCTGTTAGTTTCGTTAATTTGATTTATCTTGTTTTTTTCCTACAGGTTTTCTGGGGTCTGGACAAAAAACTCGCCCAGAGGAAACATTTTCCTTCTGTAAATTGGCTTATTTCCTATTCAAAGTACTCATCGGTATGTTTTTGAACTGTTTCCTTGTCTCCTGTATAACAAAATCATGGTAGTCCTAGACATTTATAGAAATTTTCTCCTGTTTCAGGCATTGGAGTCTTTCTATGAGCAATTTGATCCAGATTTTATTAACATCAGGACAAAGGCCCGTGAGGTGCTGCAGAGAGAAGATGACCTGAATGAAATCGTTCAGGTATGCCTTTTTTGTTGGTGATTGGGCAATTATATTGAAATGGAAGATCAGTCATATCCATCCCTGTTCCTATGGCTTTGGTATATATACATACATACATATATATATATACACGTGTCAATCGTTTCTTTTCGAGCAAAGCATGTGCAGCCAATGTTAATTGTTTCTTTTCTTTTTTCACAAGTATTTAATTTCTTTTTGGTAATTACTGAACATCCTTACCATCTGGTTTTCGCAGCTCGTAGGAAAGGATGCATTAGCTGAAACAGACAAGATAACCCTAGAGACTGCTAAGCTTTTGAGGGAAGACTACCTCGCTCAGAATGCTTTTACTCCGTGAGCCCCAGCTTTTCTGGTTTTTCATTCAAAAAGCTGTTTTGAATAATTTACACTAACATGACATGGTAGCCTTTACCTCATCTCTTATAATGATGTCATTTATGGGTGTGGCAGATATGACAAATTCTGCCCTTTCTACAAGTCTGTTTGGATGATGCGCAACATTATCCACTTTTATAGTTTGGCCAATCAGGTATATTTTAGTTGGCTTAATTTCTTCCATTTCCCTAAAACTACTGATCCTGCATCTTCCACCATGCCCAATAATTCCCTTTTTGTTGATTCAAGAATTTTTCCCCTGTTCACAGAAGTATCTCTTTTTTCTTTTTTCTTCAGAAGTAATGAAATTCTTAAATTGACTCCCTCTTCATGTCTCTAGTTCCCTGTATTTTTAGAAAAATTAAATGCACGGCGAAGAATTCGTCATGTTTTAATTTTTTCATTTCCGTTAGATTTTTAAAGACGTGTTTTTCCCTTTCCCTTTTTATCTCAAAATATCGCAAGAGCTAAAGGAAATAAATAGAAAGTGAATGGTGTTAACGGACCAGATTTTGTTTACCTTTGCTCTCTCTGTGTCTCTCTGTCTCTGTCATGCTTTTCTTGTGTCAAATGATTGGAGCATTAGTGCAAGCTAGCATTAATGTAATGCTTGACAAAATGCAGGCAGTGGAGAGAGGAGCTGGTATGGATGGTCAAAAGATAAGTTACAGCCTGATCAAACATCGATTGGGGGATCTCTTTTACCGTCTAGTGTAAGTAATTATAATGGTGCTAAAATACTGATCATTATGTATGAGAAATCGTAATAAATGAGAAGAATGTCTTAATATTATTTTGATTTATCAACATCACAGGTCACAAAAATTCGAGGATCCGGCTGAAGGAGAAGCTGCTCTTGTGGCCAAATTTAAGAAGCTGCATGAGGACCTGTCTAATGGTTTCCGCAACCTCGAGGATGAAACTCGGTAATTTAAGATCTTAATAGGAAAGATGTTTTATAGATGGTCTGAGTGGCGGCGAACTCCAGCACGACAGCACTTGGATTATTGATTTTGTATGGAGAATAACAGTGTTAGGTCTTTGGTTGCCAATTTCAGTGCTTGTTCGGTATTTATTTTAGGTGGGGTTTGTAATAATCTTTTATTATGTATTGCAATGATTCTCGTGCTATTTATTGGTAATAAGAAAAGATACGTTGTTTGTTCTTTTTGGGCTTCTATCTATATATATATATATCCATATATATATATTTATATATATATATATGTATAGTTTTTTGTTCTTGCAGTAAGAAATAAAAATTGTAGTTCGGTATTGAAGTGCCGTATCATTTTGTTACCCTTTACAACTCATGCTTGGTTTATGTAATGTTGCATAAATGTTTGGTTTGCAAATACAGCGTAAAGCCAGAAAATGATGTTGTCTTGTTTTAGACTTCTAGAACCATTGTATTGCAAAGCACTTTTTAGTATAAAATTATCTAGTATATGCTGTATTTAATTACATCAATTTGTATAAAAAAAATTATATGCGGCTAAAAAGAGGTTTTTTCAACCAATCCTCAATGAGCCTTTATTGGTATCGTTTGATTTGAATGTTGAGATGAGATAATAAAATATTATTATAATATAATTTTTTAATATAATTTTTATTTTAAAATTTAAAAAGTTTAATTGTTTATTATATTTTATGTGGGAGCTTGAAAAATTATAATGATTATATGACATGAGATGAGATAATTTAGTTTTGTGTAACTAAACCAAATCATTACAGCGATGTGATGATGAAATGTTGATATCACGATAATAAGACGGATATGAAATATGATGATGAAACTTTTGCTACTGCTTGTCCTAGGGCTTAGAGAGCCTTTTTTTTTTTCCTCTCTCTAGGTGATTTTGCTCTCAACGAAAAAACCTAAACATCCCATATTCTCTGCCAAGAAGGGGTCCTCTTCCTATCTGGCTTGTCCTGAAGCTGTCCAATTCTTTTTTGTTTTGTTTTTTACTTGGTTTTCCATCCATAGCAAGGAGAAGTGCTGATATGCTTTCTGACCTCCCACGACTGCCATGCTCCCCACCATAGAACTCTCCAGCTGCCGATCCTTCGAACGCCCAAAGAAGAATGTCAAACAGAGTGATGTGTACGTCTCATGTACAACTCAAACTGCGCATAAGATCTATGCACTGTTGCACCGAGGAGAGCCTGTCGTAACCACACATGACATTTTTTGGGCCAGTGGCCTTGGATCTTTTAGATCCACCAACCTCCACTCCCCTAGTATGACGTGTGGTCTCCATGCGCCTCCAGACCAGCGAAATGTTTTCACTATGTTTTCGCTTTTCCTAACTAATGATCGTGGGAAAGAGGTAGTGAAAGTCTCTTTTAGCCAATCCAAAACCAGCGAAATGCAACACAAAACATCTCACTGCAGCATCTGCATCATGTGGCTTCTTTTCGTGGGAAATGGGTGGGGTTAAGTTATTGACCCCATATCCTTCTTCTTTCTTCTTTTTATTTTTTCCTCTTTCTTGTGTTGTGTTCGTTGGTTTGGGATGAATGTTGGGGGCTTCCACCCTATTGACTATTGTGTCTTGTAATTGTTAAATA
>QEOT01008141.1:1852-41032 GCA_003123785.1 Pterocarya stenoptera
TTTCCTATTCATAATTTTGATACGGGTATTACACCGCTCACGTCAAAAGATTTTGGAGTTCCTTGATGATGGAATATATGTCCGATTACACATGAACTCATCCCACTGGATCTTCAATCTATTTAATAGCGGAGAAGCAAACCTGTGAGCATTTAGAGGAAGAAACACGACGAGTAGTGCTCCAGCAGCATCAGTATAAAATGTCTGATCAACACAAAGTATTTCCATAAATTGTTGTATGTGAATGTGAATCATGACCTCTCCTTGACCGGTGGCCAAAATAAGCATTTCCAAAGTTCGAACCCATTTTCATTGCCTAGGTGAAAAAGAGAGAAAGATAAATCGCTTTTGCTTGGTTGAAATGTTGTATCTCTCTTTTTAAATTGTTCAAAAGAATAAATTATCTTTCTTGTATCTTTCTTGTCCCGCCACAAGACACAAAATAAAATGAATTTAAAAAAACACAAGTATTTATTATTGCAACAAAGGTATAGAAGAATAGGAATTGAGCATTATAATAAGTAAAATGTTTTGTACAATAATTCTAGTGTATTCCCTTAAAAAAATTAGATAAAACAAGATCCACATTAAAATAAAAAAGAAAAACTCATTTTTAAATAGCTAGTCTCATTTTTTTTAAAGATGCGTAGAATTTATATATCCTAAAATTATATTTAACATTACTCTTATGATAAAAAGAGCTCCAATAGATGCACTCATTGGCAATATATCACTGAACAGTAAGGCCCCTTAAGGATAAAGATGGTAGACCTACTACCCTTTAAAATAGAACACATCATTCAATGATGAGATCTACAATCTCAAAATAGAACCCGATACGAAACATTGAGATCCCATCTGAATTTGGTATTAGATGTAAATAATTGATGGTATTAGTTGCTCAACATTAGAGTAGGAGCAAGTCCAATTTCTACAAGAGTTGTGAGGAAGCAGTTAGTAGCCTACCTAAACACAAGAGTCAAGAGGAAGCAAGTCCAAACTCTACAAGAGTCGAAAATTTACAAAAAAAAAGCACAAAATCTTGTCTCTTTAATGCCCCTTCAATGCAGCTTTCACATATAAATATGCACATACAAAATAAGTTCTTGAGAGATGTGTCATCAATAAATACAAACTGATCGAGCAACTTGAAAACAAATAGATCTAGCGACTTGAATACAAAGTTTAAGCAAAACTGTCCAACATCAATGCAAACAGATCAACCAATGCAAATAGATCTAGCAATGCAAACAAAACAATAAAAAAAAAAAAAAAGGATTTTAGCCAAAAAAACCTTATGCTTAGTTGAATTCTAGCACCTACTCACAAGACATTAATAGCAAAGCCAAGACATTAATGGATCGAGAAGTTCATGAGATTTTACTCGAATCACAAAGATTTATAAGCTTTATATGCATCAATAGTAATCCCAACACTTCACAAACTTTTGATCCAACCCATTGCTTCAAACATTAAACACATGTACATAATAATTACACATTCACTTCTTCTCAATTATCACAATCAATACATTCAACATATATAAATACAATCTGCCCATACTATATATCAATACACCATAACCTAAAAATTTACGAAACTTTGCTAGCTCAACTACAAATTTCCTTAGTTCATGAAATGAACACCATATCATGCAACTACATATACATATAATTAAACTCATTATCCATTTAAACTTAATATACAACAAAACAATACCAAAAACACATACTAAATCCATGGTCCGTTCAAACTCCACACACAACAAACAAACATAACCTACTGCTTTAAAATCTCCATGCTTCACCTATAACTCCTTTTCAATCCCAACGACACCTCACTTCTTCTAAGTCTACCACAATCAACACAGTTAATATATATAGAAAATATGTCCAATTCAACACAACAGTACCATTTCAACTTCACAACATAACATTTTCTAAATGTAAAGGGACGAAAAATATACCATAAAACGAAGGGATGTCGTGTGAGGGTTCTTTAGTGGACTTGTATAGGCAAGGCAATGGACCAATTTGGTGCTTGACAATATCGGGACTTGGTGGCTCACAGTGGTGTTCAAAACAGAGGATGTGGTGGTGGAGGTCTTAGGCTACCATGGTTGGAGGCATTGGTGGAGGGGCTCGGTGGTTTTCAACGATGGTTCACGGCTGAGCAAGGGTTGTTTAAAGGGGCTTGACATACGTTGATGGTTGTTGGAGGAGGGGCTGAGAGAGGCGTTGGGGGTGTCGAGTGCTCGGCAAAAGGGAAAGGGAATTGGCCCTAGATGCCGTTCGCGATGGCTAAAGCTCGGTGGTGCATGACGGGAATGGTGGCCGAGGAAGGAGAGAAATAGAGAAGGGAATCGACGGTTCGACGATGAGAGAGAGAGGGAGAAGATCTACGAGTGAGGCGGTCATGGTTGGTGGTGGCCGGCAGTAGTGTGCTCTTGGTGGTTGCTCACGGTGGCGAATGGTGTCGCTAGGTCTACCGAGAGAGAAAGGGGGAAATAAAGAGATACCAAGAGGGGAAGGGAGGGGGGTCGTCGGAGGGACAGAAGCTCATTGCGCGAGGGAGGTTGGTGGCTGCTTGGCCGTGGAAGGGAAAGGATTAGGAAAGGGAGGCGGTACGCCCGGGGGGGGGGAGGAAAATTTGAAAGGGGAGAAAAATAGGACTTTTTTTTTTTTTTTNATTATTTTTATGGATGTGACGCAATGTCTGATTTGTCGCACCATATATACGCTGATGAAATGCCTCTTTGTTGAATACCGTTGTCACTTAAATTCTAAATGTCAAATTACTGAATATTGCTAAGACACATTTATGCTTCCTTGAGAAGTGTTACTTTTACTGATGTCGTCCAATGAAAGTATGTTATTTGATTTAGTAGTGTATTTCCTGATAAAATGCGTACTCACGAGTCATGATCTAAGCATATTTATAATGCCGAGTTGATTATAATTATATATAGGTTTATCACAATGTAGGCGTTGGATGGTCATGTTTGATTTGAAGCTCTTAAGACTCGGCAATTTTTAATGGTTGATGAAATAAAGTTGCAAGATTATGCACTTTTAAAGTTTGGAAATTGCAGATGACTAGAAGATCAGGATGGAATTGTTAGGAACAAGATGTATTGGAGAAATAATCCTCATTTTTATATCATTGAATAGATCCCATTACTGAGCATAAACGAGGCGATCATAGTCACGACTTTTCTCAAATCCATCTTTTAGCCTATCTATCATCTCATACAAGTATCCTATGGTCAAGTCCTCACGATTTATAACCAGGCATTTAGTCTGAAATAATATAGACCACACTTGTGCCATTGCTTTCACTCGACTCCAAAATTCTTTATTCTGAATAATATAATCAATAAACTTTGCATATCTAGCCTCCTGCTCATCAAGCATGGGTGCAACTTTCAAATAATCAATCTTAGAAAATTGCAAGGCTTGCAATTCATCTTCAACTTCTAAAACTGATTTAAGCATAACAAGAATGGATGCAACATATTTTTTTGATCTTTTCTTCCCTCTTCTAAATGACACAAGGAAATGATGATTCGTATATGCAAGTACTAATTCCCCAAGAAGAATTAAGTACACAGTTTCTCTGCCATGTCTATAATGAACAATCGAATCGCCAAAGCAGCACATTGATTCATGCAAATCATAGGATAATTATCAAAAATCATATTCCTAATTCTGGTTTCATTGAAAAAATTTCATCCCCAACAGCGTTATTTTCAGTATCGATTGGGACGATATCAGTTTCCCTGTATACATTCAGGCCACAGGATGACAGAGGAATTAAACATTTTTCATCACTCTCCAAGCGGCTAGGTTTCTTATAGCTGGCAGTGTTGTCTAGTACTTGTCGTAGTTCTGATTGAATATCTCGTGGCACTCGTGTACAAACTTTAATATTGCGACCCATAATTCCAGACAAATGCGATTTTATCCTTGAAACACCTCCCGGAAATTGATCACCACAAAATCTACACAAAAAATGCTTATTTTCTAAAACCTATGCATACTTCCAAAACGGGTCTTTCGATCTAACCATGTTTAGCTTTTATCCTATAGGAAATTATCACAAAAGATTAATAAATCAAATAATAAACGAGATAATTAAAGTCGACTCCAAACCTAGCTTAAAAAAAGCAATACTACATACCACATTACCATTTTAATTTCATCCCACTTTATTATTGTGACTCTTTCTATCATTTTTGGATTATCTCTTATTTTGTAAAACCATCATTTCAAAAATTGACGATTCATTGTAGTGAGTGATGCTATAAAAGGACACTTGATCCGATCCTACTCTTATCCTATTATGTACATAATATAACACTTACATCACCCTTAGATCATCTTTTAGTTGTTTAAAGAAAAATCCTACAAATTAATGGACAATACAACCTCATCATAGTAAAATAAGAGTATAGTATGTAGATATTCCCGATCAATCATCATGAAAGAGATGGTGAGCAAATCATCGCTTGTACACATGAATATTGTTTTAATCTATGGATTTTTATGGCCACAAAAATGAGTATAAACAATATAACCCATAAATTGGCGTATTAACAAAAAATGAGAAAAATTATGATACCTCTTTCAACTATTATCTCCAAGATAGGTTTATATCATTTCTCAAGGTTTTGAGATTAAAGAAAAAAAGTGCAAAAAACAAAGTACATTTTCAGCAAGACATAAACTCTTGGAGAGGAGAAGCCATACGTACCAAGCTAAGGGAAATCTTTGTTTCCTTGTTAAGATCTCCTGTGCGAAGAATGAGGAAATGGAAGCCGGCGATGCTGTGGAACCAGGTCCTAGATCATTTATCGCCTTTTAATGCCAAGACTCGCTGGATCGCAAATCTGGCTCAAAAGTGATCGACATTTGCTATCTAGACTTTTTTAGATTGGCCTACTATGGTGAGGCCAACCATCTGACAATAGCTACTGCTAAAAAGTCAACACGCATATTTTCAACGCATATGGTCTTTGTGCTCTGATAAAAAATTCAAAAATTTGAGATTTTGTTCTAGCTCTATTCCGATTCTGTAAAATTAGGAGGGTAATTGGTTCGGTCATGTTCGATTTTAGATAAAATTTAGGATTAAATCGGTATGTATCGATTTTGTATTTTCAAAAATCGATTACGCACCAATTTACCTTCCAAAATTGATACTTCCAGTTTTACCGGTTCCGGTCGAGATCGATTTAATTTTTTAGTTTTAATAAAATGTAAATTTGTCATAAAAAAAAAATTACTTTAAAAAAATCTGTTTTATTAAAAATTTATTACTATTTAAAAAAATCTGTTTTATAAAAAAAATCTTTAATGTAAAAAAAATATGCTATAAAAAAAGGGCTATAAAACAAATAAAAAAAAATTACTATAAAATGTTATTAATATATGTATTTTTTGTTTAAAGCATATGATCAAATAAATTTTCATGTTGAAAATTAAAATTTTATGTTATAAATTATAATTATCTTATATATAATTATAATTTATATTATTATATAAATTATATATAATATTAAAAAATATTTTATATAATATTACAAAATTAATTTAAAATATATAATATAGTGAACTGGTCCAGTTTTAAAAAACATAGAATTGGAACCGGACTAATATTGGCTGGTTTTGGAATTAAGGGAATGGGTCGGTCAGGTCAGGTTTTCCGATTTTTCGGTTAATTTTTACACACCTAAGTAAAATGGAGTTAGAGTCAGATTTTTTTAAATTTTTTAGTTGGAGTTGGAGTCGGGATTGAAGGTGTCGTCGGATTAAGTCCAATTCAGATTCGATCCATCTTCGAATTTATGCTCTAACTCCGACTCTGACTTTGTCTTCAGACTCGATCTAACTCTGATATTGCACATATGTTATAAAAATATGTTTTTATCTATATATTGATAATATATACTAGTATAGTTATATACTTATATAACTAAAACTTATATAGTTAAATTCAATAAATACTAGCATGAGCTATTATTATAAAATAATATACTTATACTATATAATATAAGTAGACTAATAATAGTTTAGTTTACATAAATATCATAGAATTACTACCATACATAATCAAGTATAAAAATAAGTTAGGTACTAGTATTGAAATAAGTCTAATATAATAAGTTAATAACACATAATACTAATTTACTAAAGTGTAATAAATAATTAAACACAAGAAATAACTTTAGTATATAAATAAGTATAGAAATTTCAAAGCCTACAAAAAGTGAAATGTTATTATAGACTCGCTCGTTAAGAAGCTGTGTGAGGAAGCAAATATATAGCCAAGTCAGCATTTTATTGTGTATTGACAAGTTTTGTTAACAAGTAATAGCCATTAATGGCACAAGGTATAGATGTATTCCTAGTTTTGGTAATCAGTTTCAGCCTTAATAATAGAAAGAAAGGCTGCTCCCTTCCAGACCCTCCTGGGTCTTCCTCAAGGCAAATGGTCTAAACTTAATTACCAAATGAACGTACAGGCTTCTCAAACAATGATGCAGCGCAGCAACAGAAATGCGGAATGCCATATGTTTATTAAGCTTTATACGATTTTCTGGAGTAATTCTCACCAAAAAAATTGAACTCCTCAGGATCCTCATCCTCCGTTTTCAATCCTTACAGAAAGATGAGGTTACAAGTTAGCTTCCTTTACATGCTAGATAGGCAGAAGAAAAACTCGAGGCTTAAAACTATTCGCCAAACCTCAAACTTCAACTTCATGAAGAACATCCGCAGAACTATTACGATCTGTTGAAAACTGCATCGATGAAGGATCACCAGGCTGATTCAAAGCTGGCGATACAGCTACCGCTTCTCCTGAAGGTTTTATTTCATTGATCATTGAAGGATTTCTTGCATCACAAAGGCTTCCACTCCATGATGCCGCACGTCGGGAGGGAGGAGGAAATAAGCTATTGCTAATTGCCATTGGTCCTCTCTTTTGTACAATATTATCCAGGCTAGGAAAACGCTGTAGACTTGTTGATGATGATGTTGATGTTTGTTGAGAAGAGAATAAATCCTCCTTAAATGAAGTGGGGGGATTTTCATCGCCCATAGTGGTCTCTTGCACACTTTCTTCAGGTGTTTGAACACTGGTTTGAGCTGCATGGCATGGGTGGGATTTCTGAACCCTGCTCAGAAGAGACCAGGCTTTTAGTTTGTTGCCCAGCATTTGAGGGGAAAACTTCAGCTTTTGCTGCATCTTTCATGTTGTAATCTTGCATTACATTCTGAAAAGCTCCGGCTGTTGGTGGAGGTGGTAACACTGCCTCAATTGGGGATTCAGCACCTTCCTCAACCCATCGCTTAAGCTTTTCATCATAATAGAATCTATTTTTCTCACCCAATTTAGCCTTCAAAACAATAATGAAAATATAAATGGTCAAGAGTAGAGCAAGAAAAAATGGATTTCGAGAAGGAAGTTGTCTCATATACTTGTCGGTCTGGTCGGGATCTCAAGACCAACCCCAGAGTCTTTTGGAGTAGCTGTGAGCCAAAACGACCAAAACGAGATGACCCACCTGATGTGGATGCCTTCGGTTGCATGGCACAAGAGTTTGTTTCCTGGGATGAATCCACCTAATTGAATAAAGAAAATATAGTCTAAGGTCTGTTTCTCTCCATTAAGCAATCAGCCAAACAGAACATGATGTAATTTGATACGAGAACTGCCAACCCCCCACCCAAAATGAAAAACAACACTCGGGCAAAGAAAAACCAAAATGAAAAAAAAACTTCTTTTCCTGTGCGATACTCATTTGAGGATTTGAGGTAACATGAAGTGATGACCATATAAGACAAGTTTGCTAAGGCAGTAAACTGTTACACAAAAATGCTATTAAATCAATTCCCTATGAAAATAAAACCAAACATGACCCTAAGTTTTAGGAGTTCTATCATAAGAAGTGCTAAGGGCGACATGGGACAAGGGACAGATATGATATGAATAAGGCAATATATTAATTATTGAAAAACTAGGATAAAATATGACAGGAACATGACAACTATTTAATTATCAAATATATTAGTTTAATAAAACATAGACTCGTGAGTTAGCTTTTCATACACACAAATATGTTCATATATATATATATATTCATAATTCAATGTAGAGAACTTGAAAGGTACCGTTCCAAACTAACTGAGCAACAAAATCTCTCAACCAAACAATCAACTTCTCTATCTGAAATGACATTGTTTGCAACACAAGCTACAATTCTCATTCTGCGGGTTCTCAGCACAAACCAATGAATTATCTCAAAGCTATTCTTACATAAAGCGGCACACACACAGCCGTATAACCCAACCTGATTATCTATAATTCCCAAGGTCAGCTAAAAACGCTATGCCCCAAAATATTCAATAATTGACAGAAACAAAACAGGGACTGACAATAAACACAAACTTCTACCTTTTTAGGAGATCTACCAAAGTCTGGCTCCGATATGCTTCTAATAGGAGTTTTGCTCTCACCAGTCCGTTCGCTTATGGGTTCCATCGAAACAGAAGGCATTAACGGAGACATTGCCATTGTTGATTGACTGCTAGATACTTCCAAGCCTCCTGGTTGATGAGCAAGTTCATTTTGTTGAGAACTGCTGTGTGATGTTGAAGGTACAGGTGGAGGAAGGCCTCCAACAACTCGATGAGCAGTACTATCAAAGAAGGTAAGCAATTTACCCAGTTTGGTTGGGAGCCAAATCTGTGCCATAACCACCCTGGATATAACATTCTCAAAATAAGTCTACCATCCGGCTTAATTGATGAAGAGAATAAAAGTTGGACAGGTACCTGCTGGTGCGTTCTAATCCGCTCCTCAAGAGACAATACCAATTGCCTCCACATGTCCACTTCTGGTGCTCTACTAGTTTTAAGAGACTTCAAAATTGCTTGGCAGTACCTAAGCCAATGTATCATGTAAAAAGACCATAGTTGAATATGCAGAAACCATAATTTAGTCATTTATCTGTTTTAAAAAATGAAATGCCATTTGTTCAACTTACTTCAAAGCATCTGCAATTTTTCCAACTTCAGCAAGCATGTGCGCATAAATAAGCTTATATGGCTGAAAGGGCAGGAGGAGAAACTGAGAATTGCCAAGCACCTTTGAGTACTCATATAATTCTGTCCTCTGCCCAAATATTCAGAAACGTTACTTAGAAAGTAGGCAGCGGAAAAAATCATATGCATAAAACTTATTCCAAACAACGAGGTAACAATGACCATGATCCACATAATCCACAAGCTACCAAATATGGTGCTGAGTGAACAGACTGGAATTCAAACTTTACAAGCTGAATGTAAGTTGCCACGAAGAATAAAATCATGCATTCTAAATAATCAAAACCCGCACCAACAATTAAAATTCATAGTTTAAAATTGACATATGAGACAAATATGGCAACGTAGAACACCTGAATAGCCTCAGGACTAGCATATGTACGAGGGAATTTCCAATGATCTGCACCAGAAAGACAAAGTCTTGCACTGTCTGTATATGCAGGTTCAAAGTTGGCTTCCGCAACTAAATAACATTTGTGTGCAGCAGTAGGCTGTAACACTGCTTAACAGTCAGGATGAGACCAGATAAAACAATGATATTAGGAGAGACGCAAGACTCGACATAAAAAGAAACCAAATATAACATACCTCCCCGTGCTCCTTCCACAGGCAATCTCCGAGATGAATGATCATTTTTTGTTCTGTTTGCAGTCATGATGGCTAAATTCTCTTCCCATTCATCTAGCATGCAGTTAGCTCCAATCTGAAGTACACAACATATGAAAATTAAACTAGAGGCTGAAAAATTTTTTAACACACACAAACTATAACTAGTAGACTGTGAAGGTTCTTATATTTATTGTGCTTTTATAGCTAGGAAAAATATATCAATTTGAGTACTAGTCAATTTCAGCACTACTTTGGCTACGGAGAAGGATATACTTTGATTAATCTCCATACAGAGCAATTTCAAGATTGAGCTTGCTTGCCCTAATTCTTAGGATTAAAAGACATCACAGAGGAAGCTAAGGGCCAACAAAACCATAGCTTTAAACAATGGATCTCGGGTTCTCATCCATCAACAACCTTGTTGAATGTGTCAACAAACCCTTGTTTGAATAATTAGCTATGTATAAGCTGGGATCACATGCATTTTATTTCTTGAAATGATGCCCAATGCGATTTTACTCAACTAATCTAATTATACAAGGCCACATGCTCAACTATTACTATGGTTAACTATTTGAGTTAGATCGCTGTTGTTCAGTTTCAGTTAAATTTGGTTAAAGTAGGGAATTTTGGGGTCTTCTATTAATTCGCCTATAAAGGCCTTAGGTAATAAGTCAAACTCAATTCAAAAAACTTCCAGCATGTTTCTCACAGCTTTGAGTGTATGATTGCCTTGTCCTTCCAAGCTGCAATTGCCTAGGAAACCTAGATATGATGCATAGCTGCTTTTTTCTTCTTCTTTTGAATGTTCAGCCCTAAACCAAACCATGAAATCAAATCCCAACAAATATCCAATTAAGAAACCTAACTACAGTGTTGAACTCCTAAAGATCCTGCATTAGATTTGGTACCAGAGCCCATTAGGCACAACATAGCAAGTAACACTATCATTATGAAAAACAGATAAAGAAGAAGAGAACCCTTCACCCACACCCCATGAGGCTGAAATCAAAGGGAAGCGAGAGAGAGAGAGAGGCAACAAACATATTCAGCGAGTATCAAATAAATAAAAAAATAGTGAATGAAAACTAGCATATTCGTCACCAGTAAAAATGATATTAGCCCTTCCACCACAACTAATTGAGTTACTATATCACCTTGGCAGGCTGTTGAGGTTTATCTACAGAACTAGGTAAGCTGCTCCAAGTAGTGGCACTAGAAAACACATCTGCGCCCAGCAGCAAGCAGGCACAACGTCTGCAATGGTGTTCCTACTATGAACTGGCTAAGTGCCATTTTCTTTACAGTCTCACCATAAACCTGCCAATAATTTGAAACATAAAAAAATAGTCAGTGTGAAGTACAATATATATACTTTTGATAAAATTTTATCAACCATCAAGGATTCTCAGCATGTGGAGGAAATTGGTGAGAAAACTTAAATCTGATGGCATGAACCTGATCACCAAGCTGAGAGGAAAGAACAAGTGCTAGTCCCCACAATTGACCTTCCTGTGCACATTGCAAAGCATCTTTCTTCCTACCAGAAACAAGAAGATTCTGTACCTCACGAGCACTGGCCTAGAGCAATCAAATGAGAACATATCAATGTAGTTCTCTGTGCAAAAAGGCAATACCAATATATGAATTTGGAAAGAAAAAAGGAACAGAAGTATGGATACTTATGCAAGATTATGCACTTTTAAAGTTTGGAAACTGCAGATCATGACTAGAAGATCATGAGCATGGAATTGTTAGGAACAAGATGTGGATAGTGGATGATAATCTCCACCTTTGGCCCCATAGATACATCAGAAAAATTGCAAAATAAAAGATGTGATTATGACCACTGAAAAAATATGGCCGTTCAAAATTATTTTTATTTTTTTGGAAAAATATTACCATTTAAAAATATGTATACAACTGTTGATCAGAAAGTATTTCACTATCACAAAAAATGTGATAGAAAATGTGAACGTTTGGGAAAAGGTCCATATAAAAGCTCGAATAACTGTTGACAACTTGATGATCATTGAAAACTAATTATCGGAAAGAAATTAAAAAAAAAATAGTAGGAAAGAATACTAAGAAATGTAAATGACTAGTCATTGACGACCATGCAGATAAATATAATAAATAGAGTCAGTTTGAGTTTGAATATACAAATAGCCAATAATTAAAATAAAGAATGCGACCATGTAATTAATTGAAATGAAGAACATCTCTGGAGATAGATCCTATTTTGTGACGAAACCAATTACAAGTCTTCGCCAGATACATTAAACTTACCAAAAGCATCAAAGGCAACTAAAGGATTAGTCCACAAAATAGAAACAATATCTTCCCGATCCACTTTCCTTTTGATCAATTCACAAATATCATCAGTGAAATATGGCAAAAAACGGAGGTAGTAATCATCATCAACTCCAGCTCCTCCACATCCTTAAAATCATCGTGATCTTTACCAATTTTATCAAGAATAATGATCAGCTCTAACTCTAATGGTTCAGAATTCCTGCTCATTATCAATGTATTTACCTTTGGTGACACATCTTCTTTCCCGACACATCGTGGCAGATATTGCTTACAAAATAAAGTACTACAAGGTTGACTCAATATTAGAATTGCATATTTCCTTAATACTGGGGTATGATTTCCATAAAGGTCCCACCACTTTCATACACAATCCAAAAAGAACAAACCAAAATATCATAAAACTTTACTGAAAATATTATTAAAAAAAAAAATAGAAATTATTGACTTATGAGGATGACATAATTTTAGCATTGT
This sequence comes from Pterocarya stenoptera, assembly GCA_003123785.1. Taxonomy (NCBI): domain Eukaryota; kingdom Viridiplantae; phylum Streptophyta; class Magnoliopsida; order Fagales; family Juglandaceae; genus Pterocarya; species Pterocarya stenoptera. Next base: position 14,359 of record QEOT01008141.1, read on the forward strand.
GATGGCTTCATCAGTGAATAACTCTGGCATTTTCGTTTGGTACTGTTCTATTTCCCTCGTCAAGGCTTCCTTTTCATATGACTCGACCAGTTTTTGAAGCATATATTCTTTACCACCTTCCATTTCATCATTTATCTTGAAATTGTCACTATACATATAAGCTGGATCTAAAAAGGCAGCAACTGCATGTATTGGAGAAATAATCTTCATTTTCATATCATTGAATAGTTCCCATGACTCATCATAAACGAAGCGATCATAGTCACAACTTTTCTCAATTCCATCTTTTAGCCTTTCTATCATCTCATACAATATCCTATGGTTGAGTCCTCACGATTAACCACGCATTTATCCTGAAATAGTAAAGACCACACTTGTTCCATTGCTTTCACTCGACTCCAAAACTCTTTATTGTGAATAATGTAATCAATAAACTTGGCATATCTAGCCTCATGCTCATCAGGCATGGACGCAGCTTTCAAATGATCAATCTTAGAAAATTGCAAGGCTTGCAATTCTTCTTCAGCTTCTAAAACTAATTTGAGCATAACAAGAATGGATGAAATATATTTTTTCGGTCTTTTCTTCCCTCTTCTAAATGACACAAGGGAATGATAATTTGTATATACAAGTACTAATTCCCCAAGAAGAATTAAAGTACACAGTTTCTCTACCATGTCTATAATGAACAATCGAATCGCTAGAACAGCACATTGATTTACACAAATCACAGGATGATTATCAAAAATCATATTCCTAAGTCTGGTATCGCTACCACCTTTAGAATTATTGTACAAAAGTTGTACAATATGGCTTAAGCCAATTAACTTAATTGCAGAAGATATGGCTTCTTGAAGATCTTTTGTTGACTCATAATTACGTGATGTCAAGCATACGGCACCTCTTTACAAATAAGCAAAGATATAAACACGGTAACCAGAATCATTATAGTCATCATCATCAGAAGTGTACTTAATCATCAAGGTACAACTTGCTTGAAATAAATTGCTTATAAAATTATTAACATGATCATTAGCATATTTTTCGAGTTCAGGCTTCAAGTCAGCAAAATAAGTACTTGATGGTTGATAACCGAGCCCATATTCAACAAGACTCTTCACAAAGTCCTTGAACATGGGAGAGACAATGGTGTCAGAAGGAATGCCAAATGAGAATAACAACTTGGCCAATTGTTTATCCAGTACTTGACGCTTTTCGTTTCGTGCATTTGGCGCACGTGATGGCCACAGAGTGGAAAGATTATTGCCCTCTCTTAACATTATTGTTATTTTGACCTATCAAAACGTTATCAATTTCTGGACATAGATTCGGGCCACCATACGATGTAGGAATTGAGAAATTTTCATCCATAACTTGTCTATCGACTTTCTTATTAGGATAATCGAGTGCTTGTTGCACTGTTAACTGAACTTCTGGTGGCACTTTTTCACAAACTATAATATCGTGGCCCTTAAGGTCAGATAATTTCCATTTCATCCTAGAAATACCTCCACGAAACTGACGATAACAATATATATAGGAAAAACGACCATTTTTCAATTCCTTTGCATGCTTCCAAAACGAATCTTTTGGTCGAACCATGTTTAATTGTATCCTATATTTAAATACTCACATAGAATTAATAAGAAGTGATTTAGATATATTAAATCAATTTAAATAAGAAAACTAAGAATAAAAGGAAATCAATTATCATGAACAAAATAGATAACAAATCCCCTATTGATATACCTTGATGGTAGCAAACACTCGAAACAGTTGAGAAAAGAAAACCAAGATTTCTCATCATGAATATATTTATATATATACATATACATATATAAATTCTTGGAGAGAGAGAGAGAGAGAGAGAGAGAGAGAGAGGTACCAAGCTATGGTAAAATGCGTTGCCTTGTGAAGTTCTCCGGGGCCAGAATGGAAGTGGTGAAGTTGTGGAAGCAGATGATCTAAGGTCTTCTCTCCTCTAATGGCAAGACTCTCCGAATTGAAAATCTTCCTAAAAAATCAACGTTTGCTTGACTCTGTAAGCCCATCTGGATTGCTAAAACAAGAAGAAAACCAAAAGCATAGACATTGTTTGTGAAAAGGCTCCTTAGAAGGAACTTGCCTTTCTATCGATTCTGAATATTAATATTTTTCAATGATTGAATACAATCAGGTTTCCCCACGTTATACAAGTGTGCAGCAGAGAATAAAATCAAGTCACCAATCCTAGAGCTACACATTAACAAGTTTGTTACAAGAGAATATTCTAGAGGTGAGGACAGATATGCTTGTCAGAGAGCATTCCAGAATTTGTTGAGGCCGTTGGTAGTGCTGATTCGTGAGGCACATAGCTGGGTGAGACTGCTTGTTCTTCATTTGGAGTGGATGCCTTAACATGGATTACCAAACTCACCAGCTCGGATTTACATATGTTATTTATGTAACAATGACTATTAGATTACCAAAACTATCAAAAGAAACCAAACAACAATTTCCCAGACAGGATGCCATGTATATGTTGTGCATCAAAAAAGCAAAATGTTTTTAGTACAAATTAATATTAGTTGTAGAATCACTGACCAGATTTCAACAACGGAAGTCTTATGTTACAGAAGCATTAAGTGCTTTTGTGAGTTTGATGATGGCTTCAACGTACTTTCCTAGCTAGCTTGACGCGATTCACTTGAATGGGATTTAAAGTATATTAACCCAGCTAGTAGCCATCCTTGGGATTCTGCTCAATCTCCTTTTGATATTGGGATGCAACAATTTTAGTAGTTTGTTATCCCTTAGTACACTTGTGATCTTTTTATGATGGAATTTAGTTGATATCTTCTTCATGTCATGGGGTCTGCTTGGCTCAACATTCGATAAATCCACAGATCCACCCACGAACTCCACCTTCGTCTTCGAGAAAGCTGCAGATCCACCCACGAACATGGCACTTTCATCGCTCTGTCTCATGAAAACATCCACAAACACCGCCGAACCCACGATGGGTCTCTGCTCGTCGTATCCACGAAGCCACAGAGCCACACCCATGAATCAACGAAGCCCCCTTTTTTTTTTCTTCTCCACCCAAATCTGAAATCCCCTTCCCACAGAGCCCCGAAACCCTAACGCACAACCTAACCTATACCTTGAAATTCCCTTCCTACAAAGCCCTGAAACCCTAACACACGACCTGACATGTACCCTGAAATCCCCTTCCCATAGAAGCCTGAAACCCTAACCTGAAACCCATGCACGACCTAACCCGTACCCTTTCTAAGTTCAAATCTTCAAACACACTCCATATCTCACTTACAGCAGCAACACAATTGTGAGAGTGAATAGAGGAGCTAACGCACGAAGACAGGTTGTCCCACGTAAGGTTCCATGTTTGTTGTCCTATTTTTTTCTCCTTTTTGGCACGCCTATTTTTTTCAAACAAACCTTAGTAAAGGAAAATGACGGTTTCTTATTTGTAAGTTGTATACATAGAGAATCAATACATACAGAATTATTTGTGAGAATGTAATTGTTTCTACCTTTGCTGATTAAGTTGGTTGGCTTGTGTAGATTATTTTTTACACAAAAAAAATAATTTATGAATTGTACCAATATTTTGATAAGGAGTCTACTGTCAAGTTAAAACTTACCTACTTGTTTAAGCTTTTCTAGTGTTCCATATATGACCCAGTGCTATTTTAATCGGCAAACCGATATCTGTAGTTCAGACTTTTTTCTACCCTGTTTTGGCAGCTGTGGAAATATGCAGATCATGGCTAATTGCAGTATTTTTTATTGGTGTCTTTTTAACTTAAGCATTTTAACTCATATTGGTTAAATTGCTACAATTGGAAGTGTAGCTTGGACTTTCACACATGTTTAGGATTACATAGGCCTTCCTTTTCAACCATGTTCCTTTCTGACATGAATATACAAAACACCTATCATGAGACATGAATTTGTTTCATTAAAGTTGTTTTGTATATTCTCTCTCTTTATAATTTCACTACAAGAATATTTTGGTTCATCTTAGAATGTCGTCATCATCATCAACAACGTTTGGGTTATCCTTTGCTAAACACACTTTGGGTCAACCATTCTGCTTCTGTGATGTCGAAGCCACACTGAAATTCTAAAATACTACAAAAAATCCAGGACGACACTTCTTAGGATATCCAAACTACAACACAAAGGTGATTACATCATTTGTACATAATACATTTTTAATATTTAATGATTAATATGTTGTACATCTAACATTTCTTATATTTATATATGTATGAAATTATTAGGGATTACCATACTATAAGTTTTTCAGGTGGGCAGATGAGCTCCAATTTCAAGAAAGAACAAAATGAACTGTTAAGGAATGAGAGAGAACTCGAGAAGAGACTTGACGATGTCGAAAAGAGAGAGATTGAGCTTCGTAAGAGATTAGATGACATCGAGAAAAAAGAGATGCTGCTATCTAATATAAATGAGGAGGTTCGGAAGAATGAGTCGGTGCTTGTTGTACGTGAAGCTGAAATGTCGCGTTCACGCACACTACTCTGGGTGTATTGGGCTTTTACATTTGTAGTTGCTTGTTGTATTGGACTCCGTATTTGATGTAAATATATTAAGTTCTTAGATTCTGTCCAAAGTTGGTGACTAACTTGTAATCTTAAACTCACTTTGATTATTGACCAATTTGTATTAAAGTTCAAGTAGACCAGTAGAAATATTGTCTCTCTTTATAGTTTTATGCATAGGCCTAGTGAGAAGTGAAAATACACTTTTCATCTCTGAAACTAATTTTATTGTGAGACTATTGAGGCTGAAAATCTTGAATCGATTAGGCCTATGTTGAAAGGTGAGCTAAAGCACAATTTGTTTTGGTAACTGCATTCTTCAAAGTGCAGGGAAGCTGAGCAATGAGTATAAACTATGGATGCATACATCCAATTGTGTGCATGGATATCATTGCCACAGGTAGACTCGTGCATATTACTGGTCATGATATTATCCACATGATTCCACGTCTCATATTAATAACAAAAGACTCTTTCTAATTTTTTTGGCAAGCACAAAAGTTACTTGATCAATTACTACAGGAAGAACCCACGATGAATACAAGCAAAACATGGTGCAGTGAGTCAAATCTACCTTTCACAAATAAATTCCTACAGATTTGTCTTACAACTGGTGTATCTCTTCCATCGCGCTATTAATCAAGTAAGAAATAACAAGATACATTAGTGATAGTTGCATTTATAAAATATAAATAAAAACCAGGTATTAAATATTTGCACCTCTTTACGTTTTCCATTTCTTGGTGTGCTTTTCTTCTTTGCTTTAGCTTTCAGCATGTCATTCTCCATCCTGGATGCTCTTCTTAGAGATAGGGGTCTGTCTTTCTCTCGCACAAAACGTGGACTGAGTACGTGCTTAGAACTACCAATTGTAGTTGTGTCTTTTGTCGTACAACCAACATTAGACCCGTTTGGGTCATCGATGGGGGTTCTTGATTGGCACGATACAAGTCAATCATCACATATAACTTAGTAGTTGCATCCTCAGTATTAGATTTCAAACCCGCTGTATGAGTAAGCATCTGATAATAGATATTTAGCAGACTAGAATATCTATTACAATCTGCGCGCTGCTCCCCTCCATCAGAGCTACTGTGTATCAAGGTGTATCTCCTTTTTATGTCTTTTCTCCATCGAACCAAAATGTACCTATCTAGAAAAGATTTAATCCCGTTATATTTGAATACAACCAAAATTTACTGACACAATATGTCCCTCAATAAACCACAAGAATACTTTGCAGATGCATCTTCAACAGTAAAGTCCACATAATGCATAACCAGCTTAGTGAACCTTTCCAAATGAATTTCATCATCTAGCAAATAGGTCTTTACTGCACCATCCCTATTAAGTAACTTTGCATCCATATCGATGATGCCGATAAGTTAATGCTGAGCTTCCTTGAATTTAGCATTCATGTACAAATCTTAAAACCTTTTCTCAATTGGAGATCTAGATATGCAGGAAATTGTGACATTAAATGTGTGGAACTCTACGGTATTTTCATTCTCAATTTTTTTTTCAATGCTTTCTCAAATTGGTCAACAAACTTTTTCAAATTTGTCTTAGCATGAACATAATCGTCAAAGAAGACATTCATGCTCTCATTCCATTGCATTGTACTCATTCCAGCTCAAAAATAGTCTTTCAAGAATGCCGGTACCCAATGCTCACGCTCAGTGTATAAACTTTGCAACCATACATTATCATGTAAGTTGTAAGTGGTAATTAAATGATTTTAATATTTCTCAAACTCTTCAACACTTTAGGTGTCATATACACATTTCATTAGGTCATTTTTCATCCCACTTTTGTATGATCCATAGGAGCCAAGCTTCTTAAGAACTTTCTTCAATATATGCCACAGACAAAATTTATGTCGGCTTCTGGGAAAAATAATAGCGATTGCATTTTTCATGGCCCTGTCCTGATCGGTGATAATAACTTTCGGAGCTATACCATCCGTGCACTGCAACTAGGTTTGGAATAACCACACAAATGTCTCTGTATCCTTACTGGAAATCAAGCCTACTCCCAACAGAATTAATTGCCCATGGTGGTTTACACCAACAAATGGTGCAAAGGGCATCACATATTTATTCATTAGGTATGTGGTGTCGAATGTGACCTCATCCCTGAAATATTGGTAGCTGCTTTACTATTGGGGTCTGCCCAGAAAATATTTTTTAACCTCCTGTCATCATCTAAATCTATTAATGCAAAAAATTCAAGATTTTTGTATTGCATCCGTGAAAAATACTCTTGTAGCGCTCTAGCACCACCTGCGCCAAGTCTTAGACGTCTTGCCTTGTCAATGTAATTACGACAATCCTTTTTCAAAAATGGAAAGTTCTTAAATCCATCTGCGCCAACCAAAAGAGATCCAAAGCTCTTATTCATTCTGATGCTAACCAAATCATTTGTATCTAAGACCTTTTTTACGACATCACTCACTTTTCGATTACATCGAAAGAACTGGGATTTCTTTGGACTAAGGTCGTGGTTATGGATGTTATGAACTGTAGGCAACCGAAACTTTCCCTCAAATTTTAACGCATTGATTTTTGTCTTACATTCTGTCTTTCCTATCGGACGTGAATTGGCGACATTCAAAATCCTATTCCAGGCCTTTCCACCGCGGGCACAAGCAAGGGTGACATATCTAACAGTTTCATCATCTCCCCAAATCCGCATTTCTTACCATATTGCTTATTATAACTGATTAAATCTTCTAGGGAATTAAACTTCATCCTTGACTTTAGCTCCTTAATCATATCATCACAATCCATCTACACATTTTGGGATGACCCGGCATTGCCATCCTCGGTTTCCGGTGGATTTGGTCTATCCTCATTACTTTCTTCAACTCTAGAGGTACATGTCACATCAGTTTGACCACCATCAGGTCTATTATCATCTGAACCAACTGGTCTGCTTGTAGCGAAGCTTGTATTGATGGGAGGACTCAAAGGTTTCATGTCATGCTGAAGTGGGTAACCAACATTCTATAAAAAGCACAAAAAAAAACTGCAATTAAACTCCTGAAACGAAGCCAACTTATTAAAAATTATCTTAGATAAATATTACCACATGTATGTTGATTGGATATTGGTTGCCAACTGGATAAGGCAGAAAAGCCGGTGACCATGTAGGCATTGGTCCATAGTAACCAGATATGTAATTTGGGATGTTTGGACAAGTTGATGGTATGTCATAACATGTCATTAGATACAGTTATTGATGTATTCTGAAATTTTAATATCAACTCAACAAATTCCAATGTTATTGATATATTAAATGATATAACATACCGCGGATGGGGATTTAAGATAGATGGTGTTAGCATGATAGATGTTCTTTCCCATTTTCCATGCTAAAAGAGAGACAAATGCATTCTAAATATAAATATTATTTAACTCAAATCAATCATTGCAAATCTATGACATTCACATCCGTGTAAGAAATATAACCAATTTAAAATCCAAGTAAGAAATCTTTGCATTATGCATGTTGACAAAGTTATCAAGAAATATGAATTTGATCCTCTGAATCTTACAAGTATTTTTAGAGCAATATATAAGTGCAAACTTGTAAAAGAAGAAACAAAGTTAATCCCTAACAACAAATTAAGAAATCTAACCCGTATAGTTCAACTAATGACATTTGTTTTCTTCTTATATATCACAAATATAATTTATGATCTTGTCAAGAAGAGCAATGGCATCACCAAAATATGTTCACCATAACACTAATTAATGAACATGAGTTTGAAGCTTATAAAGAACATAAAAACAGCTTGCAGGTTCCATGTCATGTTTCAAAATCTTTTAAGCTTTAGTTGTCAAGAAGTTCATTTTTTTTGTAAGTATCAATGCAAAAGGAAAAACCATTAATTCATGATGTTTTGCAAACTTTATGAGTTTGGCTTGCATCTAGGAAAAAAAAACTACAAGATGAATGCATTCTAAATTTTCCAAAACCACTACACATAAATTAGCAAATGATTTCAATTTTTTTCAGCTCCTTTTAATGGTGTGTTCTGGGTCCCTTTTCCTTTTCTAGAAAGCAAGCCCTCAACAAGTTTCTTCAACTCAACTTTAAAAGACGAGTTCATAAGAAATCTGTTATCTTCATTAATGCTATAAAAGTGACAATATGATAACTTGTTATTACCCAGTGCTTCAAATGACTTTTACTGAGATGATGGCCTGAACCAGATCCATCCACGAACTCTATAGTGCTTGTGTCAAAGTACCCAACAACCTGTTCAATACAAAAGCCACACATTGACAAAAAATTTAAAAATGATCAATGTCTAAAGAAATTTTTGTTGATGAAATTCACCAAGAATATTCAGAGGAGGACTAGGTCTCAACCGAATCACTGTGGTTTCTCTCTCTTCTTTCGTTATACAGTAGGGTGCGAAATCTCAAAAAGAAATCTCAGCCGAATCAAGTAACTCTTTTTTGTAGGATGTGACGTGGGATGAACGATGGCGACCAAAGACGCACGACGGCGAAGACAGATACAACGCACGACGGCCCAACGCACTGGTTTCGCACGAAGACAGGTTTCCCTCTCTGGTTTTGATCTACAGCATCCAACGCACGACGGGCCAACGCATGGCGGGACCTCTTTCAGTTTCTCCCTTTCTGGTTTCGAACTAACAACAACTTTCATTTTTCGTTCTCTCCCTCTCTGCTTTCTATTTTTGGTTTTCCCTCCTTTCTTTCGCATTTTTTTTTAATATTTTTCGTTGACACCGGTTCCACGGCGGGTGCTCAATCTGGTTGTATATATCTAGAATTGTTGATGGTGCATTTCTAGGAGAGAAACCACTTGAATTGGCATGCATCTCAAACCTGTTGGTCCGAATTAAGTTTCTATAATATTAATTTATTGTGCTGTTAAAAAATATATAGACATTTCAATTATTACACATGATCTGTATCTTTTGTGAGCTTAGATCTCGTTTGTTTTTGAAGATGAGATAAGTTAAGATTAAAGTCAAAAGTTAAATAAAATATTGTTAGAATATATTTTTTAATATTATTTTTGTTTTAGGATTTGAAAAAATTGAATTATTTATTTTATTTTGTATTGAAATTTAAAAAAATTGTAATGATTAGATGAGATGAGATGAGATGAATTTGAAAAAGTTAAATTGTTTATTTTATTTTATATAAAAATTTAAAAAAATATAATAATAAAATTGAGATAAGATGATATATTTTTTGAAAACAAATCAAATTTAGAGGTATGGGCATGCGTACCCAACTCCTTGGATCGAGTAGTACTTGTCCGTCTTATATTTTCATACCCCAATTTATGAAAAATTAACTGTATCCCGATGTAGTAACGTTGAACTTTCACAATAGACCCCGTGCGTGGCAAGACAACTCATCCGATTCTGACACCTGTAAATATACAAATATATATATATACAAATATATATATATATATATATATCACACGCTCGTTGGGTAACCGAACAATCGATTAGTAAGTAATAGAAGGCGAATAAAACGGCAAGAGCCGAATAGTTCGTGCCTGTGTGGTCTTATAAAAGATGCATGTTTTGATAGTTTTATTTATTTATTTATTTAAATATCGGCAAGAAATTGACGTAAATGATAGCTTAGCCTTTTGTGGGTCCCTAATTTGGACGCAGCTGTGTCTACCACTGCACTTTCCAGGTTTGTATTAAAATCAATCAAAAATTCGGGAGTAGCCGTTTAATTCGCCCCGTCTCTTACAAGTCCGAAGACAAACCATGACCAGCATCACGTCAGCCTCATCTTCCCCCCTTCGCATCAAAATCTCAACCACTTCCACTTTTATTATTATTTTTTTATCAAATTCTCTTCCTCTGCATTAAATTATGTCCTTTATGTCCTGTTTTATGTACTTTAAAAAAAATTATTAATTATGTGTTATGTCCTCTTAATTATTAATTATGTGCTCTTAATTATGTCCTCTGCATTAAATTATTAATCCTGTTTTATGTCCTTTAAAAAAAAAAAATCCTGTCTTATGTGTTGAACTCCCATGTTCATTAACGATTTCGCTTGGGTACTATTTTTATTGTATTTTGTTTACGGAATTTTCTAACACGATCATAACAATCATTCGTCTCTATGATTTGACAAAAAGGGATGGGTAACTGTCCTTATTGATGTATTCATACGATTAAGTTTATATTATTTTGTGGGTCTCTTTTTCTGAGTCGGCTGTGATTCCTTCTCACGAACGAATGAACAGAAGTAGCCATTTAATACGCCCCTCACAATGGGATTTCTACACCTTGCAAATTACATAAGAAAATGGGGTAGTGCTGCTTCTTCTTTGGGCTGATTTGTCTTTTTCTTTTTCTCTGCTAAGTTGTATTTTTCACTGAAAGCTAAATAAATGAACTGTATTTTTCACTGAAAACTCATTTTAGCAGTTATTTTTTAAAATTTAAAATTTTCAATGTATCAATAAATGATACTTTAAGAATTTAATTCTTTGTAAGTTTTTTTTTTAAAGTAGAGTTAACATTTTGCTTTTCAAAAATTAGGGAGAGCACTAAATTTAACTAAGGAGAAAACACCATAATTGTTACAATTAATTTGTGTGATATAAGAGGCAATTGGTTGGTGTAGTTTAGGGGTGAGCACCGACTTTGATGAAGTCGGATTTGAGTTTTAGCTTTGGACTTTTTTTACCTTCATTTTTTACCAATTTTAAAAAAAGATTTTTTATGGGTTTTCAAATTTCAATTTTTACAAAAAATTAAAAATTAAAACTAAATCATTCGCTGTTAATTTATTTCTATATTAATATTTAACTTATTTTTATACTAGACTTATATTAATAATGTCTAATTACATGTTATCATACTATAATATTACATATTATTTTTAGTATCTAATTACATGTTATTATACTATGATATTACATATTATTATATTATACTAATGTCTAACTTATTTTTAACTTAATTATATATGGAACTTTCTAGTGTCTAATTGCATGTTATTAACTTTAGTAAATTAGTGTATTTGTTATTACTAAAACTCGATTATGTATGACAGTAATATTATGATATTTACATATATTAAACTATCATTAATTTATTTATATTATATTGTTCGTATATTATTTTATAATAATTAGTTCATATTAGTATATTATTGAACTTAACTATATAAGTTCTAGTTATAGAACTATACTAATGTATATGATAAATTAAACCAAATTCCAATGAAGAAACCTTATTGTTGGGATCGGATACAGAGATGTGATCATGGATAAGACTTTGACCAGTAAAAACAAATACTCCCGTCAAGTTATTCAAAAGTTCGGGGAAGCCGTTTAATACGCCCGTCTCATTGGGTAACTTTAAATTCCTTTGTTAGAAAAGGACAGGCTTTATAATTTAATAATGTAAACTTCAAAGAAAGTGTCTAAATCACGCACTCCACGTCCACGGTCCAAACCGTCCAGAAATGATCTATAAATACCAAATAGGAAACAGATTCTCCGTATCAGTTTTTAATCGAGACACAACACAGGGAGAGAATCTAGGACTAGGAGCAAATGGATGGCAGCAGCAACTCCAACAATCTGATCGGGTTAGTTTCACTCAAAATTTCTTCGTCTCATCATTTCGTACTAAATTTTCATGATAATTTTCAAAGTCTAGTGTTACCAACATAGCTTGGCAGGTTCCTGCAAGTGTTGTTCCCTCTGGCATTGGATGTTTATTATTCCTATTTTAATTAGGAAATATTCTACTCAACCTCCTGTATAACAGAACACACACCACACAGTTGAGTGGCGAATCGGTTTGGTCGACTATGTCGTGATTCAATTTCTCTCGAATTTGTTATTTATTATCTTCACATATAATATACTATAATTTTTTTTAATTATTTTTAAATTTATTTAATTTTTTTATTTATCATTCATATATCATATATTTGATTGATAAAAAAATAAAAAAAATATAATATGTGATGTACAGATACAATAATAATAAAATTTTCTCCCCTCCCTCACTCGACGAGATCCCCTTTCTCCCCTCCACTTATATCCCTTTCTTCCCCTCCTGAAAGCCCTCACCTCCCTCGCTCCGAGTTCCTCAACCTAGCGAACATCCCCTGACGCCGTCACCCCATTTTCTCCCCCTCCCGGCTTCAACAACCCAATGAAGTCTTTCCCGTACAACTTCACCTTATTCTTCTCGGTTGCCTCCACCCCGTACGTATTCTCAAACAAACATTCCTGAAACTTAGCAACAAAGCCCTTATAGTCCTCGTCGCTATAAAACCTCATCGCCCAAACACCTTTGGCCACAAAATCAACGCGACGCTAACCACCAAGAATATCCGCCTTCCTTCGTCATTGTCACCATCGATTCGAGAGGTCTTGACGAAAGAGTACGAAGTGAGTTTCTCTGAGACTACCCATTTGGCGATGGGGGTGTTTCTGCCGATGTGAAGGTAGAGCTTGACGGCATTCTTGAGATTGGGGTTCTGGGCTAAAGAGGGGTATTTAAGCTGAAGGGCCTTGAGCTTGGCCTCTACTTAATTGAGTGAAGGCGATGTTTTGGGTCTGTGCTCCGAGGATCTATCTTTTGCGTCATGGTAGTTTTCTTCCTCTTGTTCAGCTTCTTCTTATTCCGACTGTTCCAGATCTTCGCGGTTGTGATTGGCACCCATCTCTGTTGCTTTGCGGTGAGAAAGAGACAGAAACAGAGAAGAAGAAAGGCTTGACGATCTGAGAATGAAATTGAACGTGGATCCCATCCCAACACATATCAAAACGCACGTTTCCAATTTTTTTTTTTTTTTCTAATCTCTATCCATTTTTTTTTGAGATATCTCTATTCAGTTTCCAATTGAAATCTCTATTCAGTTTCAGATCTCTGTACACATATTTTTGGTAAAGACACGATATTTCATATTTATTTATTTATTAAATTTTTTCTTTTCAGAAATATTTGTCATATCCTCACTGTAGGCATAATATATACGACATTCAAACTAGCTTCTTTAATGGCATTCACATTAGTTTAGTTAAATAGAAAAATTAATTAAAATTTAGATAATTGATGTAAAAAATACCCTATATTGGATTGGCCAAATCTAAAATAAGATAGACTTCTTTTATAATGGTTGGTTAAAGATGGAGAACCACTATTGATTCACCAAACATTAAAATATTAATTAGCAAACATTAAAATATTAGTTTCTTACTCCAATAAAAATATTATTTGGTTTGTAATTAAGAAATTTAGATAGAATTTTAGATAAGGTTAATCAAATATCTTTTATTATTAGTATTAAATAACTTTTGAAAATATGATTTTTTTAATATTAATTTAATTAGAATATAATTATTATTAATATTAAATTGATAGAATTATAAAATATGATATAAATAAATTAAATTAAAAATTATTAATTTAATAATATTTTATTATTATATAGAGAGTGAATGGTTAGTCTAATATGGGAATTGAATTTAAATGGAATAGGTAAATGTAAAAAAGTATGATATTGGCTAAATTTTAAAGATGCATTTAGCCAAGCCAATGAAAATGCTCAGTAATATAGATCTTAGTAAATATTTTCCATATTTCCCCTATTAAAGTTAAAAAAAAAAAAAAAAAAACCACCACCCATCTTTTTATATAAATTCTTGACTTTTTGTATATACAAGCATATATCATATGGACAGGACAGGGCTATGGGCCTCCAAGGATTGGTTTCATTCGTGGGCTGGCCAAAACTTGACAACCACATATATAATATATATTTATATATGCATGATTTAAAAGTTGAAATCCGGATATTGAGTCCGTATTTGTAGTATTATTATTATTATTTTATCTCTTTTACTTATTTCATTTAAAATACGATTTCTTCTTGAGAAGAAACTCCTGAAATTCATTGTGGACACTACTAAATTTCTCATTTCCCTCTTTTATTGTTTGACAGTGCAGGAGAGCAAGATGGGACTGGTTATGATTACACCGCCATATTCATAAAGATTATTAACAAGCAACTTGAGGTGCTACTTAAACTTCTACAAGTGAAGTACTCATCCGATTCCCCGTTGGATATGATCGACGTTATAATCGTGCTAGTTTTCATTCCAATATCATTGGTTTACATGGTTGCAGCAGAGGTGATAACCCATGTTCCAAACACAAGCTACCGTCATGTCATTGAGCCCATCATTTATATCTCGGGTGTCCTAACTTGTGCCCTACTACTATTCATACTCTTTCCAACTTTTTGGTTGTTCATTTTACTTCCATGTTTTGCATTCCTATTCACAATATCCATATGGGTATTATACCACTCGCGTCAACAGATTTTTGAGTTTTTCCATGGTGGAATATTCGCCCGATTACACAACGCATCCCAATGGGTCTTCAATGGAATATTCGCCCGATTACACAACGCATTCCAATGGGTCTTCAATCTATTTCATAGCGGAGAAACAAATCCTCAAGCATTTAGTGGAAACCCGACGGATAATGCTCCGGCAGCAGTATGAAACATCTGATCAACACAAAGCATTTTCCTAAATTATTATATGTGAAAGTGAAACACCTCTCCTCGACCTGTGGCCAAAATAATCATCCTGAGTTCGAATCCACGTACCCATTTTCATTGCCCAAGTGAAAAAGAGGGTGAAATAGAAATCGCTTGTGCTTGTATTATAGTTGTACTATTTGTATTTTCAAATTGATCAGATGAATAAATTATTTTTCTTGTTGCTTTCTTTTCTTGCAGTAGCATACACAAAATAAAATGGATTTAAAAAAAAAAAACACAAAAACACAAGTATTTTTTGGGAAATGATTTATACAGTATTTCACACAATGTATTTGAAAAAAAAAAAAAAAAAAAAACTTTTGAGACCTATATAAAAAATGTCATCTTTTAATGGTCGGTAATACTTTTCAAGAAAAATATGCAGAACTTGAAGAGCTCCATTAGATGCGCTATTGTCAGATTAATTTCAAAACATCGAACCCTATGTGATCTTACAAGTATATTATTGGAAATTAAGTATAAAGAAGGTAGACCGACCATCCAGTAAAACAAAACATATCATTCAGTGATGAGATCTAAAATCTCATAATGGAATCCGATATGACACCCCATCCGAATTTCAACAATCAAACCTATTTGGTTTCTTTTTGTTTCTTGATGGATTATGTGTAAGGGCAAATCTAACAGAAACTCGACAATGAACATGAAGATTAAACACATTCTAATGGGCGACTTATCCAAGTTATTTAGTGTACTATACTCATCCACTCAATTAGTTCAGACCAGAATATTTTCATGGTTTTGTGTTAATTTTTTAGAGTCAACATCTCCAAAAGCAGATTTGCAGAAGAGACTTCCTCCGTTTGGCTAGTGAAAGTATTTCATCTTATTATTACAAATTTTTCAAATTTTAATACAAAATATAATAAACAATTTAACTTTTTCAAATCTCAAAACAATAATAATATTCAAAAATAATATTCTAATAATGTTTTATTCAACTTTCATTTAAAATCATCTCATGTTGTCTCACTATCGAGATCAAACCTTAATCCCTATTTGTCCTCTTTCTTCTTTGTTGAATCCTCTGGGTGAAGCATAGCTATGGTACATAGCTACTAGCTCTGAGTAGAAAGACAATCTTGGTTCAAAACTCAACGTCGGCGAGTCATCGCACGCTTAATTTCTTGGTGCTTACGGAAACATTCTTGGACGTGAATTGATCCCATTTTGTATTCCTTTTAGATTTCTCGAATATTTATGAAATTATTGATTTTTTTAAGATTATTATTTTGAACTTTGGTCAAGTAATTTTTTTATTTATTTTTGATAACCAGACTATCATTCATTTAAATTAAATAGAGTCCTTTTAAATATTGATCTTATCAAGCCAAATAGCTTGACTTATAAAAGAAGGATAAAAATCCCACCACATCTCAATATCATTGACACCCCGTGCATGTCTTGCCAATTGATGAGGAGCCATATTACCTAGTCGATTCACATGCAAGACTTGAACTTCTTGAAAACCCCTCATCATTCTTTGAATATTTTTAAGTAGAAATTCAAAATCTATTAGAAACTCGAATAGATTATTCAAAGCATTAACAAGCATCAAACAATCTTTATGACAATAATTTTGGAACTCCCCATTGTGCACATAATTGAAGACCCCTTGACAAAGTTGTTGCCTCAATAAATTCGGCAAAAGAAACTTCCCTCTCTGCTTTGTTACAAGCCAATAGGGCATCTCCTTTATGATCTCTAAGAATTACCTCAACTTCAGCTGATTGTTGATAAAAAAATGTAGCCCTATCGAAATTCAACTTCAGAAATCCTATAGGAGATGGTTTTCAACACAACTTTGTTTATATCCTTATGAGAAACATAAAAAACTTGTAAATGTTTATACTCTAACCGTAAAGAAAGAACATAATTAACCACTACTCGAACTTGCAAAGAAACCTACTCATAAATGAATTTATTCTTTCTATACCAAAGACTCCAAGTAATACATATAAATTTGTTCAAAGCCTCCTCGGAGCTTCTATCCCAAGTTGATTATATATAGGTTTATCACAAAGTTTGGAAACTGCAGATCACTAGAAGAGCATGGATTTGTTAGGAACAAGATCACGGGGATAGTGGATGATAATCTCCACTTTTGGCCCATAGATACATTAGAAAAAAATGCATAATAAAATGCTCATATAAAAGCTTGAAGAGTATTGATACACATACAACCCTTTTTATAATCATATTTTAAAATGGGATTATTTTTATAAAATGGTTTTACTTGGTAAGTTATTTTAGAGAAATGCTTCTAATTTAAAACATGGTTGTGTAAAGAATAAAATTTACTATAAGAAAACTGTTTATTTGTGGCCAATTATTTTTTGTCAAAATGAGTCTGTTTTCATTACAAATAATCTGTCACAAATGTTCATTTTTCTTGTAGTGAAAATGGTTGTCTATGAACCGTGGACGACATGAGCATTGAAAAAATAGGTACTAGAAAGAAATAACAAAATAGAAGGAAATAATACTAAGAAATGTAGACAAATAAATTAAGAGTCAGTTTGATTTTTTTTAATTATTTGAGAAAAGCATATTGCATTCATTAATAACGGATATTATAAATTGGACCTGAAATATATATTACAAGCCAACTACAGCATTAATAGCTCCCCAGTACACACTCGTGACTGACATGTTTTAGTCCAAGCTGCAAACTTCTATAGATTTAAAGTCTGAGAGACAGCACAACTCTGCCCAAGATAGAGTACATCAAACCTTATAATTCGTCTAAGATTGAGTAGAGTTAGCCAAACTTAACTCTCCGTCTAAGACGGAGTTCATAACACACTCTACGGACGAAAGTCCAAAAGACTATGTGTTTTTTTTTTAAAAATAAAATAAAAGACATTACAGAAATTAAAAAAAACATAGAAAAATAACGGATTACATTTTCGAAAGATATAGATCTGCATTTTCAATTTTGGAAAAAAAATTAATACAAACAATAGCTGTGATCACTCGTAAGAGCCACACGCTATCCTAAAGGTATGGCGGACGGTCAGATTTGAAGTAGCCGTGGTCCTAGACCTAGAAAGGCCATGTGTGGCAGCAGAATGGCACCCTAAGTGGTGGCACATGGAATACACGCACTCTCTTTGGTCCGCGGGTGTGGCTCACGAGCCGTTTCTTTCGGCAAAATTCTTTGCTCATCTGAAGGATCGGCGCCTTGGGAAGCCTGCAGTTTGACGCGTGGTAGTTGTCGAATGCTAAAGGGCAGCAGATCAACCTTTCTCCATAGTTAGCCCTGAAAAACACCTAAAAATGAAAATAGAAAAAGGAAAAATTAGAGATGAGAGGAATGAGAGATGAGGGAGGGAGCTCCTCTCCCTTCCCCCTTTCTGATTTGGGGGGATTTTAGAGAGAAGGAGGAGCTCTCTCTCTCTAAAATACTCAATTCAGTTTGAAATTTGAATATACAAATAGCCAATAATTGCATGAAGAACGTTGCTGGAGATTATTTTTAGTGACGAAAAGCAATACACATTGTTAAAGATGTAAATGATAAAAAATTAAATTAAATTAAATTAAAAAAAAAAAGAAAAAAAAGAGAGGAGGAAGTCGAATTTCAAAAGAAAGAAAATAATTTAGGACCTTTAAATTTACATTAAACATCAGGCAGAAAAGTCCACACTTGCTACTTGCTAGTCAATTATATAACCGCAAAGTCATCAAGGCCAAACGCACCGTTTTCCTCCTTTTTTTTTTTTTTTCTTTTTCAGTGTACGTTTTCCTCCTAAATTCATAAGACTTATATCTTGAAAAGTAAAAATAAAAATAAAAATAAAAATAAAAAAATAAAAAAAATAGTTCAAAAAAAGTATAAGGAAATAAAGCTACTAAAGTTATTCAGACATAAAGGATTCGGACCTTTTATCAACCAATCTTTGAAAATAGTCTTGTCAGTAAATCGAAGTAAAAAATTCTAGTATTTGTCAACCAGCTCCTCCACCTATATCCTTCAAAACATCGCGATCTTCACCAAGTTTATCAAGAATGATCTAAAAAGTTGGATCTAAAACTGTCATTTCGTCATTTTCCTTAAAACCGTCACTTAACATACAGGTTAGATCTTAAAAGGCCGCAGCTGCATGTATTAGATGAATAATCTCTCTTCACATATCACTGAATATTTTCCTTGTACAATCATAAAGGAAGTGATCATAGTCATAACTTTTCTCAATTCCATCTTTTAGCATTTCTTGTTGTGCAAAATATACAAACCAACGATAAATAACTAAAGAAAAAATAAGCACAATCAATCATACGACATACAATATACGTGATTCGACAAATCGTCTACATCTATAGAGCTGTAAAAATCTTATTAACTAAAAGAGATTACAATCACTCAATCTCAACTCACACTTTCTAAAACTTTTTTTACTCTCTTACACAATATGCACTCACATGACAATTATTCTCTTTCAAAAAATGTTCAAAGTCATACAAAACAAGTCAAAGATAACATTGGCTCGAGCGGTGTGTCAAGCGTGCCTCAAACGAACAATCAATGAACATTCGCTTGAACGGGATGTTGAGTGTGGCTCGAGCGAACATTAGGATTTGTATCTCATTCGAGCTCACTGTCTAGGCAAGAATTT
The DNA here is from genome assembly GCA_003123785.1 of Pterocarya stenoptera. Lineage (NCBI taxonomy): Eukaryota > Viridiplantae > Streptophyta > Magnoliopsida > Fagales > Juglandaceae > Pterocarya > Pterocarya stenoptera. Next base: position 34,156 of record QEOT01008141.1, read on the forward strand.
TTTTAGAGGTCAAATGCAACGACTGAAAGAGAATGAAATGCACATAGAAGTTTCAATGTGGCATATTTAATCACACAGATATTCTCTCTTTACAATTCATTAATTTCATCAAATGAAAGTGGCGATATTTATGGTGAGAACTACTCAAACTTCCATTTATATAAATATATATATATATATATAGATTTTGGTAGTACTACATGCGATCCAACCCAGACCTTGTCCTTGGACCTGGGCTTGAGCCCACTCCCCGGGCCCAGTCCTGGAGATTACTCCCCCTCACACTTTTATATTTGTAACTTTACATCTACAAGAGAATTTATTTATTTTTATTTTCTTTGGGAGGGGGTTGGGGGTTTGGTAAAGGAGATCGGTTCACAAAGGGCTTTCATCTTGTTAATTGGACTGCGATCTATAGGCTTAACATTTTTTGGCGGGTTAGCCCTCCTTCACTTGGCAAGGCTCATGAACATCGTTGTTTTAGTCCCTGATTAGAATTTCAGTTCTGCTAGAACAACCGGGATGTCCAAGCGGGGGCTAACCGGCTGTACGTAGGAACTTATGTGGAATAGAAAGAAAAAATATAGAAAGAAAAATATTGGAAGTAAAGTAGAGTAGATTTTTCTTCTTTTTCAGATGAGAAAGACCACATTTCAAATGTAAAGTAGAGTACACATTTTGTTTTTGTCTCAAAACCTTCGCCTTTAAGACCTATCTCATTCTCTTTCTCCTTCCGATTCTACCTTCCTGGATTTGATTTTCTTTCCTGGTGTTTTTCCTTGAGAAAGTGCAAGAAAATTAAAGAGGCAGCTGATCAGGGAAATAGCAACCATATATACAAACTAGCACATTAGGCATGAAGTCTTGAAAGATTTTACAAACACTTTACACTCTACGTGCAGTTATTTTTACGTATTCTTTGCATACTCTATTAATATGATTGGTTGCATTATTTTTTTTAATACAAAATAATTATTTTGACCAATCACATAAATTAAATGTGTAATGAATACATAAAAGTGATTAAATATAACAGAACTCATATTTTTAATACTCAATGGCAAGACATCTCATCCGACTCTGACATCTTTTAATATATAAAATATATTTCACACGCGCATTGGGTAAGAGAACAATCGATTAGAAAGTAATAGAAGTCGAATAAAACGGCAACAGCCAAATAGTTCGTGTATAAAAGATGCATTTTTTTATGCAAGAAATTGAAGTAAATGATAGCAACGCTTTTAATTAGCCTAACAAGGTTGTTTTAAAATCAATCAAGAATTCGGGAATAACCATTTAATTCGCCCCGTCACTTAGTGGGAAATGCCTTGCCATTTTAATCAAGAGAACAATAGATTAGTAAGAGTATTAGCATTAACTTTATCAAATTTATTATTAAAATTTGATGAAAAGTAAATATTTTTCGTAAATTGAAAACCTTTCATAACCCCACATTGGATTAATCAAAATAATAATATAATAATATTATTTTATTTTATTTTTATATTTTGCAATTATACTAACTATATATTAATTAATAATATATTTTTAAGTTTTAATTAATGAAAGTAAAAGGACGTTTAAGAAAGTGAAAATCATGGAAACTGAAAATTGAAAATAAAAGTAATTGGAGTAATTTTTATAATAAAATATTACTTAAAAATAGTGTAACTCATAATCCAGACTTTTACCTTTTGAAGAAGCTAATATAGATTATTTTACCTATATTTATTCAAATATTGAAGATGCATTCAGTGCTGTAGCTCTAAGTAATAGATGGCGATTAGGAAAAAAAAGAGAGTAAGTAATAGAAGGCGAATAAAACGGCAAGGGCCAAACAGTTCGGTGGCCTTATAAAAGATGCATGTTTTGATAGTTTTATTTATTTATTTATTTAAATATCGGCAAGAAATTGACGTAAATGATAGGTAGCCTTTTGTGGGTCCAAATTCTAATTTGGACGCAGCTGTGTCTACCACTGCACTTTCCAGGTTCGTAGTAAAATCAATCAAAAATTCGGGAGTAGCCGTTTAATTCGTCCCGTCTCCCAGTGGGAAATGCCTTTGCTTTCCAAAAGCTCACAAGTCCGAATACATTAAATTCTTAAACCATGACCAGCATCACACCATCATCATCTACCCTCCTTCGCATCAAAATCTCAACCATTTCCACTTTTATCACTTTTTTCTATTCCTTTCTTCTATATATCTCAACCATGCTATTGTAGTGAATATGCATACCTAGAGTATCATATAAAGGAACACAATAGAGTCCATGAGCATTGCAGGCCTGCATTAGTTTTTCAGTGTTAGTAAAAATTTTCCGGAGAAAAAGCGCACTGTTTCTAGGAGAAACTAAAGACCATGACAACTAAGCAGAAGAGAGCCTCATTAATCTGTATAAACACCAGATGTTAAAACTTCAAGTTTTGTCCATGTTTTATAACAGTTAAAAACTGAACGAAGAATAGGGGGGACTTCAACCAAAAACTTTAGCAACAAAATGAAATTGAAGAAAAAAGCTAAATCATAAGATAAACTTTTAAGCAAAAACCAATATCATTGGGAACTGAAACAAAAGGGAAAATTTAATTTTGATTAGGGCCATAAACTGTGAGCAATTATTGAACAACATAGGAGAGTGGACTCCACCACAAGCTTTTCCATTTTAATTTGGTAATTAATACAAGATACACCTTCTTCGTTACTGACATCAGGGAAAAATCAAAGAAAAAATAGATGCACCTCCATGCTTATAATCCATTCTGGAGAATTTACACCATAAATGCCACATTTTGCTCCCTACAATCCAGCAATAGATAAAGGTAAGCGTCGGCCACAAAATTTTCTTATGATGATATTTCAAGCAAGTATTGGGTGGAAAAGCATCTTTCGTATAATAGATAATAGAATACAGACTTACTTCCCCAAAACCACAACTTTGCATACCACAATATGAAGATTTACCAGGCTGCAAAGACATATAGCACAATATGAAGATTTAGTTCAAAGTCAATACAAGTTATAGAACATCAAAGTCAATCCACAGAAAAGCAGAGGCACAAACTGTACAGAGATTCATTTACCTTCCCATATAAAATCTCACGACGACCAAGCATCGGATTATCTGGACATCTCTCGACAGTCATGCTGTAACAAGTACACAAAAAGATTCAAGGAACAATCATTTCTCTAAAGATAAATTCATCACTCTATCCATATTTCATCATTAAAAACAGTTGTTGTATCTTATGGTAAAGCGGAATAAAAAAAAGTAAGTTCTAAGATAATAAACAGGCACAGTTAAGCAAGATTCTGAAAGAAGCAAAACCGAGAACTATATTTATTCTTTAAAATAAAGAACTTTGGACAAAATAATCACAAAAGCTAAATCACATGCACAAAAAATAAAAATAAAAATAAAAAAGAAACTCATTTTAGCATGATTCTTAAAAAATCTCTTAAAAATAAAATATAGCAGCATGATCCGGTTCGGTTAAAACATAAAGTCACTGAAATCCTTAATTCCACCATCATAAAAATAATAAAATTCGTCATTTATGCACTTGAAATCCTCAAGAACAAATTTTCAGCAAGTTGTTTATTCTTAGATTCGTCCTATCTCTAAAATCCAAACAAAACAAACACATGCAGTCAGCTTTTCTTCTTACTTACTTTGAAATCATAAAAAGCAAAACATAGAAACAAAAAAAGTCTTCTCCATTTCTTTTCCCAGGACCTTTTTTTTTTTCTCAGCAACCAAATAGAATTCTAAATGAACAAGTACCGGAACACATCCCAGCAACTATGCATTCCTTTAATAGGAGGCGGACATCCGTCGTGGGCAACAACGCTGCGGATATTATTGTAATTTTAAAAAGATAAAATTAACTAGGCGTACAATGCAATCCCTATTTAGAGATTGTACGTAGCATTACTTATATATTATATATAAAATGAAAGCATATGCAGTTGGAGTAATACTACACAACGTTCCCAACCTCCACACATCACATTTTTTAAAATTTTTAATATTTTTTTTTAGTTTATTCTTTTTAAATTAATTCAATTCTTTTATTTATTATTCATATATTAAATATTTGATAAAATTAAAAAATTAAAAAATTAAAAAAAAGTGTAGTATATGAAAATTATATGAATAGTAGGAGGTTGTGTAGATAATTTTTTCAGGCAGTTGTGTGAAATATTTTACGCGGGAACGTTTTAGAAGTTGTTTCATATAAAGTGGGCAAGATCTATTAGCTGCAACTGACAAAATGACTCGTATTGAATCGAGTTAAAATGTGATTTTGGGTCATGATCTCTCGAATGAGACAGTGTAGGGACTGTCCCCAAACTTACGTCTTTTATAAACTTCACTTTAATTACAGTAATTATATAAGTAATTAATTCATCGCCTCCGATTCATGGCCAACCAAATGCTCTTAACTTTTACGTCCATCTATCTCAGATTCTGAAAGGATCGATATTATTTGACTGTTTAGCCGTTCTGGCCATGCTCTGAGGTTAGCATTCCAAATTTCTTGCATTTGTCCATAAGCTCTACCAGTTGATCAAGTCTTATCATTTAGTACTAAATTTTCCTGAAGATTTGCAAAGCTGCCTAGTGTTAATAACTTATTTACATAGCTAATTATATATGTTCCTACAAATACTGTTCTTGTTTATTGTTAATTATAGATTGCAGATAGTGGACAAAGAATTAATCTTTGCATTATCCTACACACCACACACCATAATTTTTTTTATTTTTTTTATTTGTTTCTCTTATTAAATATGTATTATATGGATGAAGAATAAAAAAATATAAATGTTTCAAGAAGAGTAAAATAAAAAAAAAAATTGAAAAAAAATAAAAAACACATTGGTGTGTGGTGTGTAGGATGATGCATAGCAATGCTCGTGGACAAATTATAATGCTTTCAGTGCCTCCAGTGTCTCTAGGCTCTCTGCCTCTTGAATCCGTATTTATTTCTCAAACATATCTCGTCAAGAATTGTTTTTAAGGGTCAAATGCAACGACCGAAAGAGAATGAAATGCACAAATTAAGAAGTTTCAATGTGGCATATTTAATCACATAGATATTCTTTCTTTACAATTCATTAATTTCATCAAATGAAAGTGGTGATATTCATGGTGAGAACTACTCAAAATTCCATTTTAAAAAAATATATATTTTGGTAGTACTACATGCGAGCAAGAACTGATTGAATATTGCACCACCATATATATATATATATATATATTCATAAACACTACACAATAATTCCAATGAATCTTCAATCTATTAAATAGCGTAGAAGCAAAATTACCTTGAGCATTAATTAGTGGCAACTGATCAACGGGCGGAAGGCACACAGTTTCGAACATTTGATTAATACAAAGCATGAAAAGTGAACTCACCTCTCCTTGGCCCGTGACCAAATGGCATCTGGGGTTCGAATCTTCCCGTCACTATTGTCCCCCACAAAAAAAGAAAAAAAGAAATTGCCTGATCTGCTTGGTAGAACAGTTGTAATTCTGTTCCATATTTTTCAATCACATAAATTAATTGTGTTTTTGTGTGTGTGAGGGTGACGATTAACACCTCTACGTAACTGGCCGGCTTATAACTTCTGCCGTGTAACTAACAAATAAAATTGCTTGTGTAAAAATAGCAACCACATACAAACTAGCACAAGCATCCATCCATGCCTTTAAGAAGCTATGGGCCTCCAAGGATATGGTTTCATTCGTGGGCTGGCCAAAACTTTAAGACCACATACATATCTTCTTGATTTAAAAGTTGAAGCCTGGATATTGAGTCAGTATTTGTACTATTATTTGTATCTCTTCTACTAATTTTATTTAAAATAAGATTTATTCAATTTCCCGTTTTCCTCTTTTATTTGTTTGCTGGTGCTAGAGAGCAAGATGGGATTGATATTGATTACACCGTCATAGTCATCAGAATTATCAACAAGCTAGTTAAGGTGCTGCTTAACCTTCTACAAATAATGTACTCATCCAATTCTCTGTTGAGCATGCTCAACGTTATAATCATGCTGGTTTTCATTCCAATATCATTTGTTTACATGGTTGTAGCAGAGGTGATAACCCATGTTCCAAACACACGCTACCGTCATGTGATTGGACCCATCATTTATGTTTCAGGTGCCCTAACTTGTGCCCTACTACTATTGATCATCTTTCTGTCACAAGTTTAGATCTAGGTTTGCACAGAGAATGAGTCTGTTAAGTGAAACTTCAAGACAGAGGAAAGAAGAGAGAGATCTGAGTATGCAGGGCTCACTCTTGACAGCTGGTCAACTGAGTTAAATTCGTGTTGCATCTGCTTGCTGGATGGGTTGGACTTTATGGGCCTCATGGACCATGGCTTATCCTTGTTTTATTTGATTTAGTATGTTGTTTCATATGGGCTGGGAGCTTGTTTCGTGGGGCCCAGTTTGCATTACTTATGGATCTGTATTTTATTTGCTTTGGAGTATTTTTATTGAGCATTGCTATTCGTTCATACACCACACATCAAATCTTTTTTTTTTTTTTATTCTTCTTAAAACAATTAAAATTTTCTATTCTTCATCTATATAATACACATTTGATAATAAAATAAAATAAAATAAAATAAAATAGTGATGTGTGGCACTTAGGAATAGATTTTTTCACTTTTATTTACCTTTTGTATTCGAACTATCACTTGGCCTTTATTAAAATTTTAGGTGTTGCTACGTGATTGGCAGCCCGTTATTTGACTAAAACCAGCTGACCGGTCCTGAGGTAAACTTCAGAGAAAGTGTCCCCAAACCAAAAACACAAATATCCCAAAACCACCCAAAACCACCCAAAACCACCC